>PYXC01002021.1:1307500-1445000 GCA_015244755.2 Tenualosa ilisha
TTAACTCTCTGTACAGCTGGTTGACTCAGTCTAGATTAACTCTGTTGCTTTTTTTAATCATTTGAAAGCTGACAAAAGACTGTTGGTGTTAGTCCCCATATACTTGATCTGATAACAGTGAAGGTTATGGCATCATAAAATTTCTCCTTCTCTTTATGTGTTTCTCCCCTCTCTTCTGTCACGTTCTCCGGATGCCCTCCTGTTAACGTGTGTGCTCATCTCACCTCCTCCTGCAGGCTCTTGTTAGAGGCCTGTGCCCGCTGCAGCTCAGTGAGCCTGTCCTTGTTGAGGCGCTGGGCGTCCTGCAGGTCCCTCCTGGAGCGATCCCTGAACTCATCCAGTTGAGACTGCAGTGTATGCACAGACTGACGCGAGTCCCCCATCATCGTCTCCATCTGGGGACAGAAAATGTCAAACATGTCCAATTAATGATCATCAAAACTTGTTGGCCTCAAACACACAAGCATCAGCAGTAGCTATAAGTAACATTAATTGATTCCAGTCAGAAATAACAAGCTATATAATCCATTATCACTGATATTGATACTGTTGGACAAGAGATGGTGAGAGAGAGAGAGGAGAGGGACAGAGAGAGAGAGAGAGAGATAGAGAGAGAGAGAGAGAGTGGAGAGATACAGAGAGAGAGGAGAAAGGAGAGACAGAGAGAGAGGAGAGATACAGCGAGGAGAGAGGAGAGAGAGGAAGAGAGAGAGAGGAGAGATACAGAGAGAGGAAAGATAACTAATTTCCAGCACACACACACAAACACAGACACACACTCACACACACACACACAGACACACACTCACACACACACACACACAAACACAGACGCACACAAACACAGACACACACTCACACACACTCACACACGCACACACACCTCCTTGTTGATCTTCTCTAGGGCACGGTCCAGCAGTCTCTTCTGCTCCTCCAGGTCGTTCTTGCCTCTGCGCAGTGTCTCCCTCTCACGGTCCCGGTCCTCCAGACGTCGGTTGAGCTCGTCACGCTCCTGCCCCAGCCGAGAGGCTCCTCGTCGGGCCTCCTCCAGCTGGCTCCTCAGGGCCCGGTTCTCCTCCTCCAGGGCCTCTTCTGCCTCTGTGGTGCCCGCTGTGCTCGAGTGCAGACGTGTCTGACAAGAGCGAAGGACACAAGGAGGAGAAGGAGAGGGTTGGAATGAGTGTACCCCTTTACAGTAACAAGCCCCGGTCACGTGTGCGTGTGTGTGCTACAGCCATCATTCTCGTCACACTCAAATTTCAAATTCAAATTCAAATATGCTTTATTGGCATGACAATTGACATGTTGTATTGCCAAGGCTTTTACAGGAATAACAGAAAAGATAAACATCAAATAAAAGAAAAACAAACAAGCAAACAACAAACAAACATTTTTTGTGTGTAAGTGCACTGCATTGTAATTACATTACAATCTTTCTGTGCATTTATGTGATTGTATGTGACTGTGTGTGTCAGTGTGTGTCTGTGTGTGTCTGTGTGTGTCTGTGTGTGTCTGTGTGTGTCAGGTGTGTTGTGTGTGTCAGTGTGTGTCAGTGTGTCTCTGTGTGTGTCAGTGTGTGTCAGTGTGTGTCTGTGTGTGTCTGTGTGTGTCAGTGTGTGTCAGTGTGTGTCTGTGTGTGTCGTGTGTGTCAGTGTGTGTCAGTGTGTGTCAGTGTGTGTCTGTGTGCCTCTGTGTGTGTGTCTGTGTGCCTCTGTGTGTGTCTGTGTGTGTCTGTGTGTGTCTGTGTGTGTCTGTGTGTGTCTGTGTGTGTCAGTGTGTCAGTGTGTGCACATGAAAGGTATGCCGTAGGTCACGAGGGCATAAATCAATGAAATGTAAGTTGACATGTACGTCCCCTCTATCGCAACGCTTTGACCTGCACAAATGAAACAACCACAGCAAAACACTGAAAGGAAGGTAGAATGTTTGTTTGATTGTATATATATGTGTGTGTGTGTGTGTGTGTTGGGGGGGGCACGTGCACACCCATGTGAGTGTGTGTATATGTACTGTATGTATGTGTGCGTGTGTATGTGTGTGTAAGTGTGTGTGGACGATTCATGCATACATGTGTGTGTGTGTGTGTGTGTGTGTAAGTGTGTGTGTGTGTGTGTGTGTCTTACCATGCGGGCCAGTCTCTCTCTCAGGCGTGAGTTAGCTTCCTGCAGCTCCAGGTTTGTGCTTTGCTCCGGCAAGGGGCTGACTGGGGCCTGACGGGAAGAATGAAAGGAGCGGAGAATGGGCTGAATGAGCAGGTGGATGGATGAATGAATGAATGAATGAATGAATGAACGGATGAATGGATGAATGGATAGGTGGATGAGAGGATGGATGAATAGATGTAAATAAGAAAGATGAACATGGAACTGTAATTGAGGTTACCAGTGGCTCAGCTGTTTTAAATGAAACATACACACTACACATCAGCCTGTAGACTACATTGCTCTTCGGTAAAAGCTGGACAATCTTCTGGGGCCAGATTTTACCTGTTTGGCCTTCTCTAGAGCCTTTTCCAGCTCTCCCAGGTTCTTCTGTGACTGCTCTTTCCAGCTGTCAATCTCGGCTTTCAACTTGTCTTCTCGCTCCTCACTGGATGCCTTGGCAGTTTTAAGCTCCTCCTCTTTCCTTGCCACCTCTGCCTTCTGCTGGTCAAGCTCTGCTTGAGTGTGCTTCAGGTCGTCACGGCAACTCTGCAGCTCCTGCAGTAGCCATGACAGCAAAAAATCACAAACACAATCTCTGTGAGTGTATATACAGTATGTGTGTGTATGTGTGTGTATTGTGTGAGTGTAAGTGTATATGTACAGTATGTGTGTGTATGTGTGTGTATTGTGTGAGTGTAAGTGTATATGTACAGTGTGTGTGTGTGGGCACTACCTGCAGCAGTGAGCTCGTCTCCTCAGACCCCGACATCTGCTTCAGTCGGTCCTCCATCTCCTTCTTCTCTGCCTGCACCTTCTGCAGTCTGTCAGGAAGAGAGGAAAACAATATGGACACCATTCACAATCACTCACTGACTTAGACCAGAACTGCACACACTGATTGTGATGATACACACAGATCAGATAATACACTCTGATCACTCGGTGATTGTCAGTTATTCATTAGCAATCAAAACTTAATCATCCTACGAGGATTCCATCCTCGAGTGCTACCACGTAATCATACCTGACCACACAGTCAACAGTAATCATTAAAATATTCTACACCCACACACCAACACATTATCAGGACATGCAGCGTTAATACACAAAATAAATATGTAAATAAACACATTCAAACATACACACACTCAGACATACACCTAATACACAAATAGGCTATTTACAAATATAAACACTTACACACAAAACTGCTGCAGCAAAACTACAAAATCCTACAAAAATATCCTATATGGTCATAGCTAACTGGATCTGAATGTGATTGAATGATTGGGTTAGATCTGATTGTTTGTTTGTTTGTTTGTTTGTTTGTTTATTTGTTTTCAGATCATCACAACATGATTGGCGAGTTAGTAGCAGTCTGCTAGGGGCTCTCTCTCACATTCTCGGCGTTCTGCGCTGACCGACCCCTCTGACCAATACAAACCCACAGATGAACACAGGCACAGAGTCAGAGGCATGCAAAAAAGGAAGACAAAAAATAAACAAATAAACATCGATATCGTTAACAAACAAAATCCACCAATTTGAAGTAAGGAGGGGTTTGGCTTTGGTTGGTAACCTACAGTTAACACATAAACAAGGTTACACATGAAGCAAAACACAAAACTAGACACAACAATAGACAACAACATAATGTTGTTGTTTTGTATTTCACATGGTAGGGTGAGTTACATAAGGGTTTGGAGTGTGACTGTGCAACAGCTGTCTGATAACTTCAAAAGGAAGAAGAAAAAAAAACAGTTAATGTTTAACATCCCCTAAATGGAAGGGCTTGGTCCTAGATACGACAGTGTGAATGTGTGCTGAAGTTGGGAGTTTTGCAAACAGAGCAAACTGTATCCCTCCTGACCATCGACCAGATGGTGGCGGCTTAATCATAGCAAGGCACAGTATGTTACACATTGTGCAGGAGTGGCTCACTTTTCATGGGCACCCTTGTGATTTACACTTGTCTGGTGCATAATATATGTGAAGCAAAACTTTAGGACTGGAGGCAGATTCCATTGAGGTTACATGCGGGCTGAGGTGAGATTCTGATTAAGACACAATATATGTGTGGTACACCAAGGTGGTTGTAGGTACACTGCACTGAAGTTGGACTGAATTTAGAGTCAGATGCATGGAATTGTATAGTGGGTCTTGATTTGACTTCCTTAATTTGCCAGCGGTTTTGGGAGGTTGTGCCTGACATTGTAGGAAAAATTGTAATATCCTAGAAATGAATGTCAGCAAAAGAGAATAGTAATGTCATACAAAATGTATGCCTTGTGTAAAACCTTATCCGGAGGGCTGAGACAACCAACCAAGCCAAATACGGTTAGGAATGTGGGGAATAGAAAGTGCTGGTGAAAACCAGACAGTATAGTATGGCTCCACCAGGAACAAGGAACAAGGGGGTCTGCATCTTGTTTTACAACATGTGATGTGTATTCTGTGGGTGGGGTGTACAAGGAAATCCTAGTCTCCAGGAAGGTGGGCTGGACACTCGGCACACCTTGTGTAGGTTTTGTGTGGGTAACTTGTCCCCGGCGTCAAGATTAAAGACTGCAGTGATCTGCCAAGTTGCCTGCCTCAAATTTTTAACCACAACATCATCAGGCATGGAGATGTGGTAATCTGCCTGTCCTGCACATTAGGCTTTGAAGTGTCTCTAAATCCCATGAAATTACCATTGAAAGTGATCTTTTTCTTTTAATAAAACTGTCCTGTTGATCACATAAACGACAACGTCAAATCTTTCTACTCTTTCAAAGACTTTCTACCACAGATTACCTGCAGTCAAAACAGCATATTGCTACTGCATTTGTCTTTGTCTGGACGTTAGGCTTCACCAATGTAATGAGTAACTAATGTTACAGCAGCTACTGCTGCGGGAAAAGTGGCAGTGGGAATCTGATGGGATTTCAACAATTTCTCTCTGACTGATGTGACTTTCACAAGACACATTTTGTCACAGGGTGAATAATTGTATGTTAATGTCACTAAAGTATTGAGGGCTTGTTGTTATTGGCCCAACAACATGTTTGCATTAAGCACAGGTGTCTTTACATCTCCTAGGGGGCAGCAGAGAGACTGGGATGTACTTGTGGGCAACCAGTGGGTTACATTCTGACTGCAAAGCATCACTGAGTACTGGTACTTTTGGGATGCAGGCTACTTATGAGGAACCAATGTGTAACCTGTGCCGGTGATTTTGGGATGTACCGAGAAACCAGTGTGTAACATCCTCACTGCGAGGCATTCCTGAGTACACAGAACATAGTAGTGGTGGTGATGATGATGATGATGATGATCAGGGGTTTGTTTCCCCCCCAACACCATAGTCGCTAACAGGCTTCACTGGTTGGAAAAACACTGCATCACATTGCACTTTACTAATTAGCCACGATGGCTTTCTGAAACAAACCCCACGTGGTGATGATTTTGTGAGTTTGTGGTTGGTCTTGTTGCGGTCAAGATGAGGTTATATTATGGCAGGATGTATAATGGTTGTGGTGAGTCTGATGTAAGTGAGTCAAACTGTGGTGTGACTGAGGTAGTGTTTTGTTTGGGTTTAAGTTAATGTACTTAGGTTGCAGTAAGGTTGTGATGACATTGTAATTACATTGTGTAGATGTTAGCATGTTTTGATTGATTTAATGCTGTGGTTATGTTACTGTTGTGATCAAGTTGTGGGAAGGTTGTAGTGAGGTTGTATAAAGGTTGTGCTAATGCCCTGTACTCATACTTCTGCTGCTTGTGACACTCTTGTGCATTTGTCTTGTGATTTTTTTGTTTGTTTGTTTTAGGAAAATGTCCTTTTCTGTTATGCACTTTTTTCCTTTAGTGTTAGGAAATGTTTTATTTCTTCTTCACCGTGGGATAGCAAGAAACCTATTTTCAATTCCTCCGTATGTCTAGTATATGTGGAGAAACTGACAATAAAGCTGATTTGACTTGTACTCACTCCTGTGATTTGGAGAGCAGCTGCGTCCGCCACTGCTGCTCCTTGGTCCTAGTGCCATCCAGCTCCTCCTCCAGAGCCAGAACTGAGCTGTTCACTCGTTCCCGCTCTTCCTCCATCTCCTGCTGGGTCTGATGGAGAGAGAGGAAGAAGGAAGGAAAGAGAGAGAGAAAAAAGACAGAGAGGGATGGAAAGAGGGAAAGAGAGAGAGAGAGAGAGACAGAAACAGAGAGAGAGGGGAGGGTGGGAACAAGGAAGAGAGACAGAGAGATAGAGAGATAGAGAGAGAGTACAGGAACAGACAAACAGAAAGGAAGAGACCGATAAAAGCAAGTGATGAAATTAGATACACGAGAGGGAGAAGTGTGAATTAAAACAAAGAACAGTGAAAGAGAAAAAAGCTTCTTCTTCTGGGTGTAAAGAGAATGAACATGTATGCATCTGTATCAGTGTATGTAGGGGTACATGTGACATATTCCGAGTCCAAAATAAGTGTGTTGGTTTTTTGATTTGTTTGTATCAGAAGTGTGGACACAGGTGTGCAAAGATGTGTCTGTGTGTGTACAATATGTGTATGTGTGTGTGTGTGTGTGTGAGAGAGAGTGTACAGTATGTGTGTGTGTGTCTGTGTGTGTGTGTGTGTGCGTGTGTGTGCGTATGTGTGTGAGAGAGAGAGAGAGTGAGTGAGTGAGTGAACAGTATGTGTGTGTGTGTGTGTGTGTACCTGAGACACATTTTCCATGCTCTGCCGGAGCGTCTCCAGGTCCTGGCTGTACTGCTCTTTGAGGGCCTCCATCTCGCGGTCATGTGAGGCCACCTCATCTTTCAGCGCCCCTTTGAGGGCGGTCAGCTCACGTTCACGTTGCCGTAGCGACTCCTCTAAACGCTGGCGCTGCAGGGCTGCTTCGGCCAGTTCAGCCTGCAATGACACCAACTCCTACAAGGGGGAGGGTGGGATGTGATGGGTTAACAGAACAAGGAGAAATGTATGTGCGTATGTGTATATGTGTATGTGTGTGTGTGTGTGTGTGTGTGTGTACCACCTGACGCTTCTCTGTGTGAGGTGTGTGTGTGTGCGCGCGCGTGAGTGTGTGTACCGTCTGAAGCTTCTCTGTGTGAGGTGTGAGGTGTGTGTGTGTGTACCGTCTGAAGTTTCTCTGTGTGAGGTGTGTTTTCTGAGACGCCCCTCAGCTCCTCCTGCATCTTGGCCAGTTGGTCCTCCTGCTGCTGTAGACGAGACTCCGCCCCTTCCTGTTCTCTCCTCATCACAGCCAATCTGAACAGAGAGGAAGGGTATCCAAGTAAGATGAAGAATACTTCAGCTCTTCATTTGCCTAATACCCACTCTATCCCCAATCATCTTACACACGAGCACGGACAGGTTAGCACACAGTTACTGAAGAACATATTAAATTCCTATAGTATAATAGCATTTCTGTGAATGTTTCTGTAAAAGTGCTTTTAATCTCTAAACTGATTCATACATGACTTGTGACATGTCCATAAATTAGTAAAATATTAGTAAAATATTTTATATTACTTTGTGATATATATATAATAATATATCAACACCTTCTCTCATTGCTGTGACAAAAAACAAAACAAAACAAAACAAAACCAATTTATGAAGAAATTTGTTCTTAAACCCCACTAAAGCATTTTTTGAGAAGATTTTGCCTTGACTAATGTTTTCTTCTGAGGTACATGTTCATAGATGTAGATATCTGCCCACCCAAGCACTCAATCCTTGGGACAGACATGTTTGTGCAAAAATATTGGTTGTTGCATTTTTATCAAATCTGCAGTTTTAAAATATTACAGTATTTGAATCTTTTAAATTGGAACTTAAGAACAAATTCTAAGAAATTCTTAGAAAGATATTGGTGATGTTTTTTTTTTGTTTTTGAATGTCTGTCCATAGTTTGCCTTCCAGTTTTCAAATTAGACCTCCATGAGTTAATTTAGATACACAAATACTCATAGAAACTCTGGGAAATAATCAGATTCATTTGCAGCACTCCCGAATGTCCTTACTGTTTATTGGCCTGCAGAAGGTCCCTCTGGCTTTGCTCAAGCTGTTGTTTGAGACGTTGATTCTCCAGTTCAGCATCCAAGGTGGAACCCTGAGAAATCAAATCAGACAACACACACACACACACACACACACACACACACACACACACACACAGAGCACTTAATTTCAGTTACCTAAACCAAAGCTTAGCAAACAATTGCAACTGTTGTTGGGCACAAGTAAAATACACTGTAAACTTTGTCTCAATATTGCGTTAGGGTATGTAGCAATAAACAAGCCAAACAAAACTACAACCCTGAGCATGCAGGCCTTCATCAAGGCCAGTTGCACAATAAAAAAACTGAACTGATAATTCTTTGGCCTATGCTACACCACTTCACCTTGTTTCATGACAATGACCACGCAAACAAACAAACAGATGCAACTACAAACAGAAAGACAAAACAACTGACAGCACTGCAACCGTAACCTCCTTGGCAGAGGTAACAAAAACAAAAACAAAAACAAGACTCCCTAATCCTCTGACCTACATTTCATCAGGTAACAGACATTCTTTTTGATGTGCTATCAATGCCTCTCTCTCTCTCGCTAGGTATGCGAGGACATTTTTTTTTTTCTTTATTCAAAAGATGCTGTCATTACCAACCGTCAGCAAAGATCATAAACATGATCTACCTGTTCTAGGAGTGTGAGAGAGAATGTGGAGAAACTGAACAAACAAGAGATGGTATGTCTATGTGTTTACATATAATTGAGTGTGTGTGTGTGTGTGTGTGTGTGTGTCTCCACAGCACAAGGAGACAGTAGCCACCTGTCTTGTCTTGCTCAGGTAACCTACAGCTCTCAGGTTTCAGCTCAGACTGATACCCTTACAATGGTGCCCCCACCAAACTGCTGTCAACACAGCCACATCGATATCCACCACCACACCCCACCACTCCCCGGAATCAACCCCACAAATTAACCCATGTGACCTCGACAGAGGGACCTGCAGCAGTAGTGTTATCACAATTCCAGAATTACATCGTCAATGTCATGATACCTGGCCGAAGGCAAAAACCTGAAACAACAGAAATAGAAGAACTAAAACAGGCCTAGATGATAGAACATGATAGAACACTAGATGATAGAACATGATAGAACACGCTCTCATAACTGTCTAGTAGTTGCTTAGAACTGAGGGATCTTAAAAACCAGATTAAAACACTATTCTTTAAGTATCAATATTAAAAAAAAGGATATCGTATCATTTCTAATGTCAGGGGATTGCATTACTCAGTGCTTTCTGGAGTATCCCACAACAATCCTCACTAAGTTCCCAGAAGTCTGATCAGAGCCTGGGAACATGAATTACTCACTACGTGCTTGTATGCAGGTGTATGTAATTAAATATGTGATTTGGTGGAGGGTAACAGAGCAAACAACAAACACACCTCATTCCTTTGGATATCAATCCTAAATGTCTCTCATTTCATAGGCTATTTGATGTAACTGGTTTAACTCGATAGGTCCAAATGTAAAACCATATAACCTTTACATTTCCCTATTTCACTGTGTGGGAAACTGGAGGAGACAAACTCCCACCCCATCAGTCTGGAGAACCTTCTCCATTTTGCAGACAATAGCTGTGGGGAGACTGAATGTGTTTCTTAATTTTTATGCTATAATAAACACAAAACCAGGTGTATTGAATCACTCATGTCACACTGGCCTTAAAAAGCACCAAACCCTATTCAGCTACCTTACAAAATGAAATCTCCCTCTTGTCTGAAAAGATTTCAACCTTGAGAAGACTGTGGCTCCTGTGTGCTTGACGTACTTGAATTACTCCCATGTAAATTAGTCCCACTGCGAGACTGCCATTCACTAAAAACCTTCAAACCCAGGCTTCCCAAGGCTTCACTCCTTCTTACCTCCTCCTCTGATGGCCCTACTGGAGGAGGAGAAGAAGGCACAGTGGTCTGATGTTAAAGGCATCAGTCAGCTCCATCACAACCCACAGGCACCCTCTCCCCTGTAGCTAGGCGACAGCCTGCTACATTTCCATTTAGTCACTTAGAAAATGCTTTCATCCACAGCAACTTGCAGCGCTGTGCAGTGCGGCTCAAGGGCACAGTTTACCAGTATGCGCTGAGCCAGACAAGCCTTTGGAGTAGAGGGGCTTTTTTTTTTAATGCTCAAGACTATATACCAGGATTTCCTTCCCCACGAACAAAGATCCTTTCATCAGACAGTTCTAGGAACACCCCCAAGGAATTCTAAGAAGGCTAGACAGGTCACCAAAACAGGTCCTTCTAGCCTATTCTAGAATATTCTCTGCACAGCTTCATGTTTCGGTTGGTCAATGGAGAACATAAACAAATCTAAATGGCCTTCTTCTCTGGAAATATATCCAGTTATGTATGTCCCTATACACCAAGGCAAGCTTGGTTGGCTCACATAGCCTTTGTGGTGCCATGGTGCACCAGCTGGGTTCCATCGTGGAGGGTGGCATCTCCTCCCAGCTTGCCAGGCTATGTGACTATGTGGCAGTGGTGCAGATGTGCCCATGGAGCGGATCTGTAGCCTGGAAACGCCACTTAAGAGGTGCTCGCGTTGGGCTGCATAATAAGGACTAATTAAGGCAGATTGAGTCTGAGCGCCTAACCACTCAAGAGCTCACAGAAACATTAACAAACATGAAAAGCCCACATATGGACCGCTGGGGGACTTTGGAACACACAGGCGTGGACACACACAAACACACATGCACGTGAACATACACACATACAGAGAGAGAGAGAGAGAGAGAGAGAGAGAGAGAGAGAGAGAGAGAGAGAGAGAACAGAGGGAAAGGATAGATGTGAAGAATATGAATACACTAGACAGAGAAAGAGAGAGAGAGGGAGAGAGAAATTAATGGATATGACAGAGACAGAGGAAGAGAAAAATGGTTCATGGATGTAAAGAATATGACAGTTCCACAGAGTCAGGGAGAAAGAGGAAGAGAAGGAGGAGGAAAGGGCATAGAGAGAGAGAGAGAGGAGAGAGAGGGAGAGAGAAAAAGAGGAAGGGAGAAAAAGAGGGAGGGGAGAGAGAGAGAGGAGAGAGAGAGGGGAGAGTGTTTGGTTTCTAGTTTCCAGTCTATTATTAATGGATCATGAGGACTGATCTCCTAAACTCTCCACCTAATCAGCTCTGCGCCTCTCAGCCGTGGTTGCCCAGATACCACATGGATAAGTCACAGCTGCTGCCACTGCCCACCAACCAACACAAATATACACAGTACACTTCAAAAACCTTTTCTTTCTCTCCTAAACATACACAAACACACACACACACACACACACACACACACACACACACACACACACACACACACACACACATGCATGATCTCTCTCTCCCTCTCTCTCTCTCTCACACACACACACACATCCAAACACACACACATACATGCATGATCTTTCTCTCCCTCTCTCTTTCTCTCTATCACACACACACACACACACACACACACACACACACACACACACACACACACACACACACAACACAAACACAAACACAAACACACAAACTTTCCTGTCTCTTCCTCTTTCCCACTAAGCAAATGTCCCCCAGAGATGCAAAACATCAGCAGCAGAGCAAGACTGTGGAGCTGCTTTCTCTCTAGTCCTGTACGTCTCCGTGAGACAAACAAAACATGGAGTCCACTGAGTGTAGAGGAGGGGAGAGGCAGCCTTACCTTAACCCCACCCAGCCTCTCCTGGATCAGGGCAGCTTTACGCTTCAGGGATGCCTCGCTCTCCATCGAGCTGATGGGAAAAGGCAGGAAACAATGAACAAGAGATGTTAGAATATGTAGCCTATTTAGACTTAGAATTTTAGAATGGCTTAGAATTATCTTAGAATGGCTATTGAGTCTTGTATAATACCATGCCTTAGTGTTTTCACAAAGTAATATGAAAGTAATGAGTGTAAAATGAGAGGTATTTTTCTATTTAATAAAAATATGAATCCAAATGTCTGGGATCATTCCTTTACTGACAAGTTCTTAGATAATGCACCTTTGATCTTGTAAACAACCAAAAATTATACTCTTATTGCTAACGTCATATTGAGAGCCCAAAAGCATTTAGAGGAGATTAAGGAATCACTGGGTCACAGGAGTAAATATTTTTTTTCTAAACCATTTTTGTGTTTAAACTCGCCCTGTGGTCACTGAATGAATATTACAAACTCGACACACCCCTCTTTGAGGATGCTGAGAATGGTCTGTTTGGCATCTGACTCCTCCCCATTGGTCAGTTCCAGGCTCTGACTTCTGTTCCGCAAGAGGTCAGGGGTCATCTAAGAGAGAACAGATAAGATGTGTGAGAACACTCCCACCAAGGCTGCATGCTACACACTCACAGACAACATGAACTTGTGTAGACATCACTCTCTATCACAGGTGTTTAAACTACCACTTGTTTATGAGAAATGTTTGACAATCACTCTTTAAGTATTGCAGTTTCATTATTTTCATTTTTATAATCACAGTCACTTTTTTTATTCAAAGGTGTTTTTTTTAAGTTAGCTATATGGTAAAAACAAAGTGCTGAACTACTGTACAATAAATGCCTCGTATGTATGGTCCAGTGTGATGTATTGAGATGTATGTTTATGGCATCTCCACTCACTGGCTTTTTTGGAATCACTGGTGGTTTACGTGGGGGTTGGGAAAAAGGCTTGGGGGCAGACACAGGCGTTGCCTTGGCGACTGAAGCAGGCTTGCGCCCCAGGCTGCTGTGGGGTGGGTTGGAGGCAAGAGAGGAGGAAGAAGAGGATGTGACAGGGGAGGGGCCATAGGGGTTAAAGGTCGGGGACGGAGACTTCCGCGGGCGGATGTCTTCATCCAGGTCTTTCCGAGAGTCCAGACTCCGTGAACGCCGCCTCTCGTCAAAGCGGAGACGCACCCTGGCACCCGAGCGACCCCGAGGTTGGGTCTGGCTGGTGGCGGGCAATGATGCCGGGTCGCCACCAGGGCTGTTAAACTTGCTGATGAGTTTATTAATGGGGGCCAATGACTTAGTATCAATGGCTTGCACTGGCTCCTCCGCAAAGGTGACAGGCGGTGGCGGTTCTGGGAAGGACTCTGGGTCGTCTCGTCCAAACCCCTTCAGCCCCACCTTCTTAAGCCCACCCTCAGTCAGCCCTTCCAGGCTCTTGGACTCCACGCCATTGGTCACTGATTGATGTGTGGCGCTGGCAGTGGAGCCGATGCAGTGGGGCGCCGGGGTAGCGAGAGCGACATCTCCATCGCCTGCGCCTCGTCCACCCCTTGCCCCACTGCCTGCCCGTCTCCTGGAGGCCGCCTGGAGGGGCTCCCGAACCGCCCCACAGGCTCCTCCTCTGGGGAAGTGGGGGTGGCGGAGAGGGAGCGCAGGTCTGGAGAGGGCCGAGGGCTGGAGAGGCTGGGTAGGCTGGGAAGCGGGGAGCTGCGGCCAGACGAAGACCCCCCTCCTCCACCGCGGCTGCCACCTGGGGGCACAGGGCTCAGTGGCTGTTGGTGGGTCTTGAGCTGCACGCCGTACGAGTCACCTTTCTCGCCGTCCTTCAGCACCACATAGGGCTGCCCCGAGATGCCCTGCACACGCACCGCCACGCCATACCGCGATGAGGGAGGAGTCGCGGCTGCGCCTGCCCCGCCTCCGCCACTGCCACCAGCGCCCCTGCTACGCTCCGGGTAGCCCCCGCCTGTGTCATCCAAGTCTTTGATAAAGCGGATCTGCACGCCGTAGTCCAGCGGGGGCTTCCTGTCAGTGCTGAGGGAGCTCATGACTACTTCCTGTGTGCGTAACAAATAGGAGGGAGACAGATGAGACACATTTAAATGAGCTTGTGTTTGAGTATCAACACTGAGTCAAACACTGAGTCACGCTAAGGGAAGCCTCCATTTTCTGTGGAAAACATATGAGCAATTCCACAGAAAATGGACTTGTCAAATCAATGTGAGACGTGACATTGCCTAAGCACTGATTGCTAAGAGGAAGCTGAACACTGTCTTGCTATGTACCTTAGCTGCAGTGCTGTAGTCTAGTTTGCTGTAGTAGGTTTACTGCCTGTGACTGTAGTGGGTATACTGTCTTGTACTGTTACAGAACTGTCAGTATTGCAGTCTGTGTTTTACTGAATATACACGATCCCAAGAACTGATAAGACTGATAGAACACTAACTTCATGCTGATGAGCGTTTTAGACCACTAAATAAACGACTGTTTTTCCAGAAATCTCTTCCAGTCTTATTTCCTTACAGTGCCACACTCCCACACACGCACACACATCACACACACACACCACACACAATGAGGTGGAGGGTGTTTTGCATGTGTCCTTCACTCCAGACTGACCTACGTTCCTTTATGACTCACTGAGCCATTCATTCCCTCTTTTTATTGCTCTGTGCCTCCCTTTATCTATCCCCCCTTACTTCCACCTCTATTTTCTCTCCCTACAAATCAATGTTTTTTTTTCCCCTGAAAACACCCCTCATTGTTACCATGTCTGCCTAACTCGTACCTTCTCTTATGCTGCTGATAATATTACTTATTTACTTGTGCGGGCATTGTTAGCAATTCTTTTGATCTGAACACAGAGCAGCACGCAAGCATTCACAGAAATAGCCCTGTGTAAGCTCAGTCAATCAGACATGAAATAAAGACGCCAGAAGACCATAACAACTGCAAAATCATCACCTCCCCTTAAGGATGGTAGAACGTAAGAAAGATGTTTGATCACTGACCTCTTCAACCCTCTCTGGTATAACTGTCTATAGTCTAGAATATACTCCTACAGTATATGTTTTTATTATATATATATATATATTTTTTTTTTTTTTTAACAAATATCTTCCAAAGATGCCAGAATATCTGGACCTGAAATCTGCAGCTTTGAGGCCTCTGTCCATGCTTGGCACACCCCAGTGCTTAGGTAGATCATGAGTGAAGATAACATTCTTCCATGTGTTTGTGAATTTCTTCAGCAGACCTGTGTCGAACCGGTTTGGGCTGTCTGCCCCCTGCACTTGGATACA
This sequence comes from Tenualosa ilisha, assembly GCA_015244755.2. NCBI lineage: Eukaryota > Metazoa > Chordata > Actinopteri > Clupeiformes > Clupeidae > Tenualosa > Tenualosa ilisha. The sequence goes on from PYXC01002021.1 coordinate 1,322,701, forward strand.
TCAGAGAGCCCGTCTGAGCTCTCTGTGTGTATGCATGCAATTCACTGCATGAGGGAAAGCCTATGGTTTCAGACTGCATTTAAGAGGTGCATTGCTAAAACATGAATCTTGACTTCAAAACTGGCTCTGGGATTTGCTGTGTTATTGGAAAGAGTTATGGAACTTGTGCCTCACGTGCAATTTTCCAAAGGACTGGAGAGAAATAATCTTAGCAGCGATGGGGGAAATCAGAAGTCTAATTTAGACAAACATAATATGCAGGTTTAAGGCTACATAGACTCTCAGACCTATGACTCAAGAGTGGCCCATTTCCTTAGGCTATTGAAAACAAATGTTTCATTTGTAACCGAGTGAATGTGTGTGTTTGTGTGTGTGTGTGTGTTCTGCGTCCACAAGTAAACCAGTGTGTCAACAGGTGTGGCTGCTATTGTGTGTTGTGTTGTAGGCCTACCCAAGCACGAGCTTCTGGCCATTCTGTATTGTTCCACTCAGCCTTCATTCAATGCCAAGTTTTACTCTCTCTTTCCCTCTCTCTCTCTCCTCCCTCATTCTTTCATCACTCCTCTCATTCCTCTCATTATGCTGACATTAGCACTGATGTTTCATTATTACCGAGGAATAAAACAGACTGTGAGAGCCTATTATCAAAGCAAGCCATTAGCATTATATCATATTTTATATCATATAATTCATCAGAGTCGAGTAATTAGAGAGGAATACGGAAATGTGAAAGTGTGAGTACTAGAGCTGTAACATTCATTTTATCAGTTAGGCTAAATCATGATTTTGCCTTGCAATATTACAGAAAACTGCATTATCGAAATACACCCTGATGATAATCTTCACAGGTGGACAAGCCCAGCTTTAGAGAGAAAACATCTACTCATCATCAAGCCTGAGTAGCCGGTAGTATATGAGTATATCGAGCAGGTAAGCATACACCTGCCTTTGCCCAGTTCTACTTCTCTCTCCACCTCACCTGATCTTTTCTTTTCCCTCTCCCTTTCCCAATGCACTTCTCTCTATTTCTGGCTCCACCTCTCCCTCAATCCTTCTCTCTCTCTCTTTGTCTACATTCCTGCACTGGGAGCCCATGGTTTCGGGGTCTGCAAGGTCAGTCGTCCGTGTGAAGGGCTGTTTGCTCAGCTGCATTGGACGCAGATCAATAACTCACCCGGCTGATTAATCAATACCCAATAAGGTGTGAGAGGGGGCTGGGCAGGACTGGGCTTCCGCTGGGCTGGGTTAGGCTGGGCTGAGTTCGGCTGGGGGGGGGGGGGGGGGGCAACTGGGGTAGGACAGGGCTGTGGTTGGCTGAGAGAGAGGATAAGAAGGGGTAGGTGAAGGGGAGGAGAGTGTGTGTGTGTGTGTGTGTGTGTGTGTGTGTGTGTGTGAGAGAGAGAGAGTGTGTCTGTGTGTGTGTGTGTGTGTGTGTGTGTGTGTGTGTGTGTGTGTTTGGGGGGTGGGGGGGGGGGGGGGGGTGTTAGGGTGGGGGTGGTAGATATTGGCTGATGGGTTACACTGTAACGGCCAGTGCCTTGGCCCAGCAGCGGCGAGCGGCTCTTTAGTCTCTCAAAGTCAGCCTTTGTCTCGGCCAACATTCCCAGCATTCCACGCAGGCATTCTGTAGCGTACGGTGGCTTCACGTGGGGTGGCGCGGGGCCCAGAACTGGATTAGGGAAGACAGGGGGGACGTGTCTGGAATTGGGACCGCTGGGCTGAAGGATCTCATGCAGGGAACGGGGCAGGGGACTCAAAAGGTACAGAGTGAGAGTAAATATCGAAAGGTAAGAAGGGGTGCACAAAATGTTCCCGGGGCTCACATGAATGTTTCAGATGTGAATGAGAAAAATTTTGAGAAGAGTCGAAAAGTCATGGCGGGCTTGCACTGCCTAATGCGTCCGCTAAATATCTCATTTAGCTACACCACTACGTCAGGGATGTATCTGTAGACTTAGGTTTCAACCAACTCTGGCCTTTGCGAAGGGAGGGAAAAGAGGAAGGGCTAAAACCGATGACGTTGAACTCTAATGATGCGTGATGCGTTTCAGTGCGTAACATATGTAGCGATAGCGGCTGTTTGAAGCAGAAAGAATCTGCCCACCAGGAAGCAAATGTATCCCAATGAAGTGAAGTGAAACAATGTTTCTAAAACTGCTTGTTTGGTTCCTTGAATGTGATTGGCTGATTTGGCATTCCAAGCTGTTGTAAATCCAGCACAAACACACAGGTTTGCCTCTTTTCTTCTGCGTTATTCTGCATCGAACTTCAATTAAAAAAACGCTACAAATAGCCCATAGCCCATCTCACCGTAGTAGCGTTGCCACCATGGTGCAACCACTTCCCAAAAGGAACTATATGTTTTGGCGGAAGAATGGTTACACCATTTTTTTTTTTAAATCTGTGTGACTGTATCTAATAAAAAGATTACCAAAGATTTGTTGTAACAGTTTAAGAAAAAGCAATAAGCTACTCGAGTCCGTGGGTTTGTGCTGGATTTAGAACAGCTAAGGGGGTTTCATGGCACTCCGCTTCATGTTGTGCCAAACAACACCCCTCAGCTGCTCCAAATCCAGCACAAACCCACGGCCTATAGTTGCTTATAGCTTAAGAAAGCCTTTGGCACATCAGGCTAGAGAAGTCAGTATTCAACAAAAGTGGCATTGGTCCCTGGATTTTGGCAAACTGGTAATGAACTGATAAGCAGCTGATTGGTTTCTGGGTGGTTCCATTTTGGCTGCACAGCTAAGGACCTCTAATGGCTCATCGTCAGATGGACCTGCAGAGCAAAGTCACATTTTTCTATTGGTCTGTCTGGTTTCCTGGGCTACCAAAATTTATGTCTAAAAGGAAAATGTTAGAAGGTAAGATGTCTACCAAATGGGAGAGAATTTGACAGTTCTCCCAAGGCATTACCTCAAAAACAGGTAAATGTTATCATCTGCCTGAATACAAGATGGCAACTAAATGTCTCATCCATCAACAGTTACCAGAAACTTGTCTACTCATGTCCCTAAAAAACACTAACTTGAAATGAGTAACCCACACCCCGGGCCATTAATGTGAAAGTTTGTTCACAGTTCGTTAGTGGCACTGGCATTGGAGGAGTGATCACTCATCTCTAAAGACTCAAAGTTGAAACAGACACATTATTCTATTCTATATTTCTCTACATTATTCTACTCTATTTATATTCTATAAATCTCCTCTCTCTTATTCTTGGTGAGAGTGAGGCTCAAGGATGAAATAAGTGCAGTCCCTTGAGCAAAGCAGATTAATAACTAGAAGAGTGAAACCATGACAGGTCGTTACTTTAATGAACGCCTCTTTAACAAACATAAAAGCATTACTGCGCTACTAGATCACCCAAGGGCAAAAAACAAATGTCTTCAATCCAGTGTGTAAATGGCTGAGTGCACTGGAAAATGGCAAAGCTAGCAGAACTCAACTGAACAGCAATAGGCTAACACATAACACATGATTGCTGATCATCATATTTCATATAGCCTAGCCTGGGCTTTAACATGGGGCTTTCATCTCAGGTTAAAACCCTAAATATAAGAGAATAGGCTACGTTAAGCCAGGAGTGGCTACAAACATACTTGCTGGAAGTTGAAGTTAACAATAACAAATCCCCTCCATGCTTGATAGCTTTTTATTTCTCAATTCCTGTAATTGACTGTCCTTCACAAAACTGCAGACTCATACTGGCTTGCAGAAGCATTTCACATGCTGCAGCCTTACGAAACTGGTCTGACAGACAGAGAGAGAGAGAGAGAGTCGGCACAGTTTAGAAAACACACAGCAGTGCTATAATCCCCAACTCTGCACACTCCTGCTTTATCATCACAAGGAGGAGTGTCAACCTGCATCCACACTCTCTCTCTCTTTCTCTCTCTCTCTCTGTCTCACACACTCACTCACTCTCTCTCTCTCCTCTCTCTCTCACCCTCTCTCTCTCTCTCTCACACACACACACACACATGGTTTCATCACTCCCTCTCGCTCAAACTTTTATCATTTTCACAACCTTCTCTCCATTTCTAGGCCTCTATATAGCCTCTTGCTGAAGAGGTCAGGCTTTCACAGACTTTGACACAGTGATAGCCTATAGTCATACAAAAGGTCCAAAGTAGCCTCAAGGCCCAAACGTTTAGTCCCATACACAGGCCTAATTCTACAGATCCAAAGTCCTCTGGAGGTCTTCACATATTCATTAGACTGATCACAACTGTGGTTCAATTCTCAAGGTAACCACCAAATTATTTACTGTAAATGAGGTCTTTTGCCTTCCTGTGCTTTCCTGCATTAGTATACATGCACCACTAATTCCTTCCGCTAGCTCCTTCTCAAATTGTTTGTAAACAAACCTGGTTTAGCTACCTTAGTAGAGCTTATTTTAGTTCAAAACACCACTTGAGTGGATGGGAGCACGTGATGCGTCGTCACCCATGTGGTTGTGGTTGTTGAGAGGGAGTCATGAATGGGCAACCACACTGCTGTCTCCATCACCTGGTCCCCTTTAGTGCTAAGCCTGTGTGTCTGCAACATTAAAGCATTAGCAACAACTCACTGGAGAGTGTAATACGTGGATAAACAACAACTACACGTGGACCGCCACCTGACTAAGGAGATTTACCGACGGCAAACAGTCCCTACAGAACATCGGAAACAAGAAACCTCTCCCAGTGCTACAGCACAAAACAATGACTAAAACTGGGCCTCACCAGTACATTTACTCAGCTGTTAACAGTGCCATAACATTAAAGGTAATACATTAAGAAATAGTATATGTAGTATATGCCTAATTTAGAGGCTATTTAATCACATAATCTATCAGATTCAACTAACAGCATAGGAGAGACAAATCTTTGAGTTGATGTTATATGACTTAAGCCATAATAACTCGTTCAACTTAGTTAAAATAAACTGAGAAGTTTAGGGGCCAAAAACAAGCACTCCAGCTCAAATCAAAGGCCCATCCCCATGACACTCTCATTTTGTTGCTGTGAGGTCACACTGACTGCAAGAGTGACAAAACATGGCTATTTTCCTTCGAGCATAACTGTCACCACTGAACATTTCATCCATCCAGAAAAGGGAATCCCCACTACCAAGGAACAGTGAGGGAAGATGTTCCTCAAGGCGAAAGTTACTGATCTATTGGTGTCAGTAGGCCTACATCACAAAATCATTTGTATGGTTTCTTGTCAGGTCTAAGTGACATGGCTCAATCTACAGCCTGGGGCCAGAATACACTTAAACTCCACAATGTGCACTTGCGGGGGCACTTTTTAAAAGAACCTGAACCAGAATTGTCTGACCATTTCTGACAGATGGTACCACGTTCAAGTTTAAATATGAGCAACAATGAACGTCTATCTTGCATCTGGTTCACCTGCCAAGGTTCCCTCAGCGTCTTGAGAATAAGTTGCGTCACACCCACCCGTCCGGTCGGTCAGTATCGGTCTAGAAGCGAAACTACAGTTGTTTGCATGAGCGCTCCGGTCAGCGCAGAAACACAGGCACAGGGAATAGGCTGCATTACAAACCGAATGATAACCAAGGCATGGGATTATCTTTCTAAATCCACTTGGGCGAACAGACAAGAGGCAATTAATGTCCCCTAAAAAGCCTCTCTTGTGGTGCTCTAGCACAATATCATTTCTGTTTTTTTTTTTTTACATTTTGATATTTCTCTGCATTGGTTAAAAATGGGTGTTTCTTTTTATCTGCCATGCACAATCCATTTTAGCGGAGGCCACTACGGTGTGTCGCATCCTTTGCCAAGCTGCTGTTACAATGAGCTTTAGAGCGCACTGTTTCACAGAACAGCTAAATGGGCAGCAAACAGTTAACTTTAGACTACACAAGTTTGTATTTAAAGTAATATCGAAGTTTTGAGAAAAGACATGGATTAAAGAATATTATGCAGCTTCTAACGTTACTACTATAAGGAAATGCTGGTCTCTAACGAGACAGCGAGGAGAAAATACAAAGCAACAGGTGCTCTGTACCATGTTCGCTATCATAATGCATTCTTAAGATAAAGGCAGATACTTAAAAATCTTCCTCATTAAATGACTAGAACCTACTCTATAGAAATCCCATGAACATGCGGCTGTGGTCAAATCGACACAAAGCAAACAACTTGTTAAGTAAACACTGCTGTTCCAAGCACATACTAACGTTGTCTTACCTGTAAGATTAATAGGCAATTCCGACTTCAGTGTCGTTACACGGAGGTACAGAAGTTCTTTTTAATATCACGGTTCTTCCAAAAATATACTCCCAATACTTACGAAATTAAGAGTACGATTAGTTTACATCCTATATTGACAGCAGTGCAAAATCCCAATGGACAACCTGTTGCCTTTGCGTCAGATAATCACTAGCCCGCCCTATAGGCTTACTGATTGGTCAAGACATAGTGGCAGGGTGCGCGAGCAAGTCCCCATACGGCTTATTATTGGATAGACATCGATGTCTGTCTAGTGTGAATATTGCCTCTTGGGAAAAGACACGCTTCAAAATTAAACCATTATAGTGTTGCAAATAGTAGCATGTGAAAATTCTTCCCATGCCCACTGAAAACTCTTTTGAATGGTTGATAGTCTTGATAGCACATATTTGCCTGAATAGAAAGATTAACCTTTCCTTCTAAACTTTTATTAATTAAATTAACTAGTTAAGATGCAAATCAGACATCAGAAATTCTGATAAATAACTATATATTGGTTAAAAATAATTAAAAATTAGATATAAAAAAATCACACATTATAAGTAGTTACCATATGATTTCTGATATAACAAATATGCATTCCCACTGGTTATAACCACTTCAGGATATTAAAACTCTTCCCAGAATAAGTGGAACATTACCAGTATAATACTGACTGATCAGTATTGATGCAGACTTCTTAGTTCCGAGGCCCTTACAAACTCAGTTTCTCGCCTGATGTCACATTAAGGATGATATGACTGTCACGGTTCTCCTATGACCAGAGTACACTCTTCGTCACTGTGTTCTCACATTTTCCACAGGAAAATATGAAAAATGTCCATGTGTGTGTTTATATGTGTTAAACACAAGCAGAGATGCTGCTATGGTTATGGTTGAATATCCTACATTCTACATGAATATTCTATTAATTTTCCTACACCATTACAAGTTTTAGTTTAAGGAATTTTTGATTTGCAGGAATGACCATTTCAGGGCTATCAATTTCAGTCTATACATTTAATGCATCTCCTCTGAAATTCTCTATTTATTTACCCGGGTAACTTGTAACGTAAAGCAGACTTGTCTTTTGAGACTTGGGAATAATCCCAAGTCCTACTGTATTAATCAGGATATACTGGAGGAGGTGCATTGTGCACATATGCACTGTCCACTATCTATAACTTTGCACTTCTAGTGTTAGTGCAAGGGTGTCAAACGTACAACCTGGGGGCCGGATTCGGTCCTTTACATCATTTCATGCGGGCCGATTCAAAAAGCTTGCAAAGAATTGTAGTGATGTAGCCTGCTTAAAAATAGTTTTAAAGATAATTATTTTCTAAAAATATTCTAAAAATATTATCATGCTTCCGCAATACTGGCAGCATGAATGAACTCAACTATGAGGTGCATCGTGGAACTGCTTACCGACAGGAAAGGAGGACGACACTAAGTGGTGAAGAAGTCAGAACACAGACTATTAGGACTGTGATGGTGATGGTCAGAAACAAAAGGAAACGTGCATATTTTTCACACGACAGTTTGTAGGGTGCACATGTAGATGAAGTATGGCGGCCTCCTGAAGAAAAGCATAATGCTGTGGCCCGTAATAAAAATGAGTTTGACACCCTTGTATTAGTGCTACAATCTAATAATAATACACATTTAATACACATTTTTAAAGACAACATAAAAAGGACAAAGTCATACAAAATCAAAATTCGCTTTACTTCTGAGCACATTACAGTACCATCCCCTCTTCCCACCCCGTGTGTAACTGCACCTCCACTCCACAAGAGGTCGCCAGAGCAGAGCACATAGAACAGCACAGATATCAGTACCAAAAAAGAACAGCTAAGAGAAAGGCAACTTGGACAGAAATGTTAAAAAAATAACGTATATATAAAAAAAAAATTACAAACATCTTGCGCAGTGACAGTAAGATGAGTTTGAAGAATTCTTTTTTTTTTCCATCCAGTTATTTGGTCTACTTCAAGGCCCTTGTAAAAGCAAAGGCCTAAATTGAAAACAAAAGAAAAAAAAACAAAAAACAAACACAAGTTACTGCATTGGTTCACATGCAAGCCAAAGACTATACACATATGACATGATATGACTGATTTCACTACATGCTACACCGTCCCCCATTGTTACTCTGCCAGCAAAGCATCTCTGGCTGACAGAGAAAACATGTCTGAAGGTGGAGCTTTAAAATGAAAAACAAAAAAAAAAACAAAAAAATCAAAACAAAAACAATCCATTGTGACTGCAAGAGCCTTGAAACACGTGCCTTTGCAGTTCAATGTTCAGTTCATTTGTGTTTCTTTTAGTGGACGGAGGGAAGTCTGTTGGTGTGTGAGTGATGGTCGAGTATCTACAGATCGTTTGCTTCAGCTTTGTGTTGTCGCTCTCGTGCAAGGTGGGCTAACAGCTGAGAGATAGAGTGGTGAGAGGCTGGAACCCTTAGTGGAGAGGGGAGTGAGGAATTACAGTGTGACACAGCCTTGCCTGGTGTGGGGCTGGGCTGGGCTGGTGAGTTCACAGAGCGTGTGAGGTAGCGAGTTGATGTCAGTGCTTCACCAGAGAACACAATCGCTCTGGTGGGCTTTTGATTTGTACTGTTTGCAGGAGATGGGATAGGACATGTCAATGAAAAGGACAGTGAATTCTGTTTGTTTGTTTTCTTTAGAGAGAGAGAGACACCCAAAGTGCTTATTTACAGAATGAGCAGAAAGAAAAGAATAAAATTAGTGTAATTCAGGCGCAGGTCGTTTGAGAAAAAAAAAAAGGGTCAAGACAGAAAATCGCTGCTAAAAGTTCATTTCTTCCTTACCTCTCCCTCTCATCTCTGCTCACCTACTCCAAACAGCTGTCACAAATCTCCATCTCATTTACCCCCTTGGCCCACTAAGTAACCAACCAACCAACCAGCCACCTCCACCCCATCTCTAACACTCACTCACACACTCATCCCCCTCTCAGCCTTCGTTGGCGGCCACCAGCTGACCCATACCCTGTCGTACGTACACAGCTTGGATCTCCTTGCTCTTGAGGCAGAAGTCGCAGGCCCAGATGGCGGCGTCCTCGCGGTTCAGGAGGCCGTATGCCGGCTCCGTCAGGCCCGTGCAGTCACGGTGGAACCAGCGCTTGCACGAGGCCTCGCACAAGATGGCCTCCTGGTCGTCGTGCACCTCGGATAGGCAGAAACCGCACGGGCACACCATTCCCCCGCCCATTTTCGGAGGGCCTCCACCAGGGCCGGAGGAGGGGGGCGCGGGACCTGGGGGCAGGGGGGACTGGGTGGTGGGAGTCGGAGTGGAGTTGGATGGGGGGTTGGGGTTGTTGCCTGGCGTGTTGGCGCCGCCGTTGTTAGGCAAGTTGTTAGGCGTGGAGTTAGGTGGCTGGTTGGACATGGGGGCAGACCCAGGGCCACTGTTCTGCTGATTGTAGGGGGTGGGTCCCGGAGCCGAGTTGGGCGGCGTTGTCTGCGGTGGCTGCTGCTGTGACGAGCTGTTGGAGGACGGGCCACCGGTGGAGTTGGGAGCCTGATGCTGATTGGACGGCGGCTGCTGGGGGCCGTTCAGGGGACCAGTGGGAGAGGAGTTGGGGTTCGGAGGGGGTGGGACGGAAGAGGGCTGGCCGGGTGTGTTTGGGTTTGGTTGCTGGACGTCCGGGTGGCCGGGGAAGCCTCCCCCAGGCTGAGGAGGACCAGAGGACGGGGAAGGCCCAGGAGTGGTGTTGTTGTTGTTAGGGGGGCCGGAGGGATTGAGGTTAGGAGGCTGCTGCTGAGGAGGCCCTTGCTGAGGACCACCAGGGCCAAAGTTCTTCCCCTCATCGTTGCCCGGAGGACTGGGGCCCGGGTAAGGGCCTTCCTGATTAGGCGGGAACTGTCCTTGTGGGGGCATCCCTGGATGGCCCCCAACCATGTTTCCTCCACCCATGCCACCCATCATGTTCATTCCGCCTGGCATGCCACCCATGGGGTTCATGGGCCCATGGGGTGGCCCTCGGGGACCCCCTCCACCTGGTAAGGGAGGGCTGTTGAAAGGGTGGACCCCCTGGCCGTGCTGAGGCTGTTGAGGGGGCATCCCAAAGCGGGGATGAGGGGGTCCCCCACCCCCTGGGCCTCCCATCCCGCCAGGAGACAGCATGGGGTTGAACCCGGGACCAGGGTGCATGGGTGGGCTGAAGTTGGGGGGCATGTTGAACTGCGATGGACCACCAGGTGGAAAGCCACCTCCACCACCCCCACCTCCTCCACCGCCTGGAAACCCTGGCATCCCCCCAAAGCCTAGCTGGTGGTGGGGCCCAGCGTTAGGTGGAGGGGGACCAAAAGGTGGCCTGCGTCCAGGGGGACCTCCTCCAGGACCGCCCGGGCCACCCATGAAGCCCATGGCACCCCCCATTCGACCGGGACCCCCATAGCCGCCACCTGCTCCACTTGCTCCCGGGCTGGACAAGAAGGCAGCACCACCTGGACGGGAAGGGGCTCCAAAGTCATCATCGAATGGATTGGAGGCCACCAGGTGATCTACCATGGGGGTGGGCGGGGGAGCGAACTCGGAGAGGTGCGAGACCGCGGGCCCCTGCTGGGGAAGAGAGAGAAAAAAAAAATCAAGAACATGAACACAGACATAAGCCATGAAAGTTTTCAGTTTTTCAGAACATCGGGACTTTAACAAAACACAAAATACAAAACCAGGGATGAAATTCTCTTTGATTTACAGTACAAGCAAACTCAATCTGATTTCTACAGATTTTGATTCAGTCTGACACTGTATGACGCACTCTCTCTCCCTTCCCTTATTCCTGCCATTACCTGTGCATTGGACTTTTTCCTCTTTTTCTCCGGGCTCTTCAGCATCTGTGAACCTTTAGACAAGGGGAAATAAAGAAATTGGAAGTGAGTCTAAGTAGGTTATGAGGCCGGCATCTTCTCCCCATCGACACCGATGTGCAAATCTTAGATGGAAAGCGGCCTTCATCTGTTTTACAGGTGATAGAAAATACCAACCAAGTCTCACTGAAACCCACCAACCGTCACCACATCATGCCAACATGCCATCAAACATTCTACCTTGTGATCTCTGCTTATACACCAAGTTTCTACCCATCATCTGTAAAGTATGAGGCCAAGTCTGGACAACATCCAAAAAATTCAGGGGTGTCCAAATGATTTCAGTGTTTTTTTGTTTGTTGTTGTTTTTTTTTTTTATAAGGCCATGCCAGAACTTCTCGACCAAATATAATAGGAATTCAATTTAAACCTTTTTAATGAGGTTGCTCGGCACTACAGGGAAGCTCAGTAGAGACTAGTTTATGACAGTAACTGGAAACCGTTTATTTTTTTCGCAAACCTCTAGGTATTATTAGCACAAAGAGTCCATCCTCAGTTCTTTAATTATATTGCATGTGTATCTTAATAAACCGGACTGATTCTGGTCGCTCCCGCAAACGCAGCCAGGTGAGGCGGGCTGAGGACACCTGGACGGATGGATGACGAGCAGGCACAGAACGGAGGAGAGCGGACACAGCACAAGCAGGTAACGTTAGACAACGCAGACAGGTAACGCTAGCTTGACATAAACCCAGAGACAGTTCCCTTGAAAACAGACAACCGGACAGTCAGATAGCGAGTGGAGAGGGAGATGAAAATCTGCAGCAAGAATGGAGATTCCGCAAGGACACGGAGATGGACTGACGGACGTGTGCCTACCTTTGCCTCGTTTTCCTTGACTTTGTCCCGCCAGTAGTCTCCCCGATTCGGCAGCCATTAATATGACTGTCGGTGCGGTGCCATGTCACCGTTCATACAGAGAAAAAGTGTAAAATTGTCGAGCACGTCTTTAATGGGTCCAAACACTACACCGGTGATCTTAACAAAGAACCAGAGGATTAGCTTACGTTACCAGCTCCAAGCTACTCCGTGAATTCAGTTAACATGGCAGCTACATAACGTTAGCTATTCCCCATTATATCTGTCACGGGAACTATTTCTCCATGCTAACAACCAGAAAAATGAACTCCGAACCAAGACGTCGGACAACGCGATGTGCAGAAAAAGAAAGCAACGAGTAACGTTGCAGTGATTCTGGGTAAAACGACTTTCAAATGGCTAGTTAGTTGGTTAGTTAGCAAAGGCGCTGAACACTCCCCCTCCTTAGAAAATATGATCACTTACAGATGTGTGTAAAATAGCTAGCTGGCTAACATTCAAGCTGGTTGGACCATGTAGCCTAAAGATACCCTCGTAAACTGCTTGCCAGACATCTGCCTATGACCAAACTAGATTCACAATCACTGAAAACAAGAATCCATTATAGAGGATGCATGTAGTATCAGAGTCGAGTTATTCCCAATGTCCGTCTGCAGATGATACGACGGTGAAATCTCCACTTTAATTCAATGATGTTTTTCAGCTAGTTAGCTAGCTAGCTAGTAATTTAACACAGGGTGGCTGACAAACTAGCTAGCTAGCTAGCTGTCTTACATAGCTAGCAATCATTTTACTAAATTGCTCTATTGTGTGTCCCCTATGAAGAACCTCCCCCCTGTATTACTGAATACACATCACTCTTGTACTCTGTAGTTAATATCAAATAAACTTACAATTATATTTTATCCCCAAACACGAAATTGGCCATGATAATTACGGCCTACGGACGCCGCTGGACAAAGACGGACAGGCAGGAGAGACGCGCAACCGAGATTATTACAATCAGTCAAATACGTGGGGTGGATGGTTGAACCTTTTAGTTTGAGAGGGGTTCTGTTACAACTTCTTGGGCGTAAACCTTTGGCAAAATAATAATACACACGTTATAACAATTATTATTTACATGAGAAGTGGCTACATGTGATATGTAATGCTTTAGACTTAAACTTGAAAATTATTCCCCCTCTGATGTGTACAAAATGTACTAGCCCAGACTAGACCACTTTTAAACATTTTCGTAGGGGTGTATGAATGCCTCAGAGCGCTGATAACCGAGATTGTAAAACGGAAATTACAGCAATTAACCCACTTTACTGATTGGTACAATAATCAATAAATCATGTTTGTGGTTTTAAGACAAAGCCTAAATGGACATTAAACTGTATGTTACCTGAATGTTCTACGTATGTCCAACTAAAGTGCATTATGGGATATATAGTATAATAGGGTATATGCCCCCACGCTTATAATACGGTCTATGTGGAAAACAGCCGTAGTCCACTGAGTTTTGGTGAGGACAGAGAAGGCTACGTGGACGTACAGACGTACATAGGCCATTAGAAACATGAAACAGAAATCAGTTATTATGTCACGGGGTGCCAAATAATAAGCATGGGGCTTCTTCTGTATTGACTGAAATTATTCCAGTAGTTGTCATACTGGGGTAACCTACTTGGACAAATTCTAGGGGTACACAAAATAAATCTCACTGGCAAAGTTCACTAAAACTATCAATACAACCCACTTGCCACTATCATATTATATTTTATTTATGCAGCGATAATTATGCAATATAATAATTATAACATTATTGAAGCAAGCCATTTAAAATAAAGATATTGTTTCAACAACCTCGCATTCAGGCTAAGCATAGACCCTACACTGAAAATATAGCACATTTTCTTTTTGCTCTTTAGGTTTTAGGCAACAAATCTACAAATAATCTTTATGCTTTGCTTTGACATGTTATTTTCCTTTGTTAGACAAGATAACAAATTAATCTGAACTACTCCCAATAATATGCAATGCCACTTTTACTTTCGGCGGATAAGGTGATATTTTTTAGTTGACCTTTTTATGACACAATTTACTGAAATATAGGAATTTTACTTTTGATATTTTCTAATGGATATTGGTATGTTAGACGACGTATGGTGTCTCTTCAAATGAACTGCACAGATACAATAGGCGACGTAAGTCTGCGTCTCCACCCCTTGCACCTCGCACTCTCTGTGTGCTCCTTTCCGATCTCAATTGCTTTTACTGCTACAACGAAGATCACCAAGAAAACCTTTCTAAGAAAAGTCACTCGTAGAATTACTTTCAGAAGAATTAATCTTATTAAGGTTATGGGATGAAATGTAAAGAATCAGTGACGAACTGTACCAGCATATTTGCCTATGTTCTGACTAATGTTAACATAAGTTCCGAAAGCTTTATTGTTTTATTTTGTCTTAAGATCATCACTAAGAGTTTAATTATTATTGCAATAGTTTCGGTCACTGATCTGGTCTAAGCAAGAAGATTTATTCACACGTTGTTGAAATAAGAAGGTGCCTTTCTGCGCGTAACGGTTTGTATGGCGCTTGGAGGTGTTGGAGAGGCATACGTTCTCTCTCCAGTCTCATTGCCAAAATTTGCGATGGCAAGGTGGTTTAAGGAATTCCCTATCAGCTTCAGAAACGGAACCGATAAAATTCGTTCTGCCTCGGAATCGGACTCTCAGAATCGAGACAAACCCGGTGGAAGCGTGGGCACGGGTACCTCTCCGAGGGGGAGTCCGCGCAAAGGCTCTGGAGCAGGCAGAAAAGGTGGTGTGAGCTGCCTTCTGTCGGGGAGGAATCGCAAAAACTCTGCCAATGAATCCTGTCGCACTGTGAATAAAGACGAAAAGGTCTGGGACAGTCTGCTTTCCGGGAAAAGTAGGAAAAAATCAGTAGCTGGATCAGAGGAGCACAACCGGACACTTAAGAACTGTATCTCGGCAAGTACTTGCATCACTCGACTCATCAAAGTGGAGAAACAGGATAGGATACAAACTCCCAGCAGTGCATGTATTCCATGTACTGAAGAACAGAGCAAGGGCACGATTTGTGCCAAATCCGAGACGGTGAGAATGCATGATCTCTTGTATCAGGTATTACAAAGTTATGCACATCGACACGTTTTAAACTATGGTCCCATTGCAAATCATTTAAATAATAGGTTGAAGTATAGTGTTGCATGGAGAGTGATGCTAAACATTTTTTTTTTCAACTCATAACATATTGTGATACTGCATTGTGAGCCTATAATTTTAACTTATTCTAGGCCACAGATGCAGTTCATCCCTAAAGTGTCATTAATAGCTTTGGCAAAGGGAGCCAAACCTAAACAAAGCTTTGGTCAATATGAAAGTTGATCATGCATCAATTTGATCCATCGCCATCTTCTTTGTGTTCACCTCTCTGTGTCTGTGCCTGCCCCCCTGTCTGCCTGTCTGCTTGTCTGTCTGTCTGTCTCCTTTTCCACCTTTCTTGCTTCCTATGTCAGTGTCTCTCTCCTTTCATCCTTTCCTCCAGCATTGTTCTGCACTTTGAATGCAAAGCTGATGCATGGTTAGACCTCCCTCCCCCTTAGCAAACACACACACACACACACACACACACACACACACAACCTGCTCCTTGATATCCTCACACCCACCAACACACACACACACCCCTACTGTGAGGACTATCATGCTGTCAAAGGAGCATGTCATTTGACATGCAGGTGCTAACCTCACGTCCCCTCTGGCGGTGCTTTGAAAGTAAAAAAAAAAGACAGGAGCAAGGGAGAGAGACGGAACAGATGTAACAGGATGGTGTGAGAAAGAAAGTAGATAAAGAATGGAAAGAATCGTTGAAGGGAGGAGGGGGGAGTTTTATGTTTCCAACCGTTGATCCTTTTTTTTTCTCTCTGCTCTATGCATCCTACATCCGGTGGCTTTTGTCCCTTTGTGAGGAAGAAAAAGGGAATCTCTCCAGGGTTTTGGGGACTGAGGATACTCTTATTTTGTTCTGAAAAAGGTAGCTTCTCTGATGTGACCTACAAAAAAAGCACAAAAAAGTTTTTGTGTTGCTTGGGTGTAAACAAACTTCTAAGAAATACTCAGAAAAAAACACGAACTTGAATAAGTACCTACAGTATTGGCAGTTTTAGCCTAATTTATTAAATTTGAGGCATTGTCATCTTCTGGTTCTGGTAATGACTGATTTTTTGCTTAATTTTGCTTCATTTCTCTCCCTCTCTCTCTCTCTCTCTGTGTGTGTGTGTGTGTGTATAAGTGTGTCGTACGGTTACAATGTGATGAGCACCTATTTGTGGCACCTATAATTTCCAGAAGATATGCAGTATGGCATGACTTTCTTGATATTACTAATGGTAATATTACTAATGGTTCTAGAAATGTACAAAAAAAACCCTCAAATTGATGTTCAGTCCGGCAGTCAATCAAACACAAAAATCACACTCAAAAATATACAGTATGTGTATTTATCAGCATACTGTCTAGACATTCCATGCTGGTTGTGGCCCTCTGGCCTCTACAACAGAGGAACCAGATAATAAGGCTGTGAAACACTTGTCTTATCTAAATTGATTTAGCACAACCTAAAACCAGATAACCCTTTTTGTTTTAGAACCAGAGACAGCTGTAAAAAACCATGCCAGCAAACAGCCCTTCTGAAGTGATAGTTTTTACACACACACACACACACACACACACACACACACACACACACACACACACACACACACACACACACACACACACACACAGACAGACACACACAGCCTGAGAGTTATCTGAGGCTTTGATACATGTAGACAACCTTTATGACTGTGTCTATAAAGGTCTGAAAAAGGTTTGCGTCTGGTTGAAGCAGAACAATGCAGGGAGGAGTGCACATGTCCTGCTGAGGGATAAGATTTCAGAAGCTGAATGACATGCTGTTACTTACTGAATGAGCGGCCAATCAGGAATTCCTCTTTTGAATTCTAATCCTGGTTGCTGAAGGGAAGCAGCAAGTGTTTGCCTGTATACAATATTTCTGCTAGTCAGAATCTATAAAAAATAGCTCAGTGTTGTACAACATATTTTCTGTGTTGATACACACACATATAATTTTGAAAGGTCCGTGGGTAAATATTGACGATGGAATATCCAGTGTGTAATTATCAACAGGCTGCTATCAGGTAAATATTTATGCAAAACGGCACCAGGCCTAGGTTTCTGCACTGGGCATAGTAGAGAGTGTCTCCGTCTCCAACTCCATAGTCGCCAGTTATGTAATAAACTTCGGCTTTGATGTAATAAAGGGGTTTTCCAAAGGTTGACCTCACCCATTCCAGAATATTTTAAGCTCTGAGCTCACACACACATTGTATGCTGCTGACAGGACATTTTTTTTAACTTCGTGAAGTGTTTTAATCTCCACAGTTACATATCTGATTAATTTGTCATTGGATAGTTTTTGCAGTAATTGCATTTAAAAGAATATCATGAAAAATCATCACAAAAATGTGATGTACCTAATTGATTAAATGTGAAATGAAAGTTTTAAATATTTATTGGTTGCTGATCATATTTTGCACTGTCAGTGAGGGTGAATAAATTAGTTATTGAATAATGGTTCCTTATCACACACAGGTGATTATCAGAGAGGATTATGCTGATCCATTTGATGCCCAGCGGACTCGTAAGCAGAACCCGTCACCAGGAATGGGAGAAAATGATGGCTACATGGAACCATATGATGCACAACAGCTCATAACAGGTAACAGCAGGATAAAAAAACTGATGCACTCGAACACATGCTGTACATATGCACACACACACACACACTCATACACACACATTTTGTACATATGCACACACACACACACACACACACACACACTCATACTGTACATATGCACACAATCACACATACATGCTGTACATATGTATGCACACACACACATATACACACACACACACACACACACACACACAAACACACAGATACTGTACATGCATACACACGCTATACACATACACAAATACATACTTGTGTATAAGCGACTTATGTAACACATATACTGCACAAATAAACATTCGCTTAAGGTCAATTTATACTCCTCCTGCTCCTTCAATACGCAGACACGCACGCCTGCATGCAACCACGCAGACCTTCTCCAACATGGTCTCCGATCTCTGTTGAAACGACACAGACTGATTTGTTGGGTCGCTTTGCTTTGGCCTCTTACTACCCACTGTAGGTATAGTTAGCAACATGCTAATTCACAGTGCAAGCTTTGTAAACAATCTCAGGAACAACAGTGGAAGGGTTTCCAGATTGTACTGGGCCTATATTTCAATAAACGTTTGAAATCAGCGCTTCGTCAGCAGGCATTACTTTGTAGGCAGGTATGTGAGAAGTACACACGCTACCAAAACAATTGGCTGGCAGAAAACTCGTAATTTGCTCGTAAATAAATAATGTGAATAACTTGGCTATTGAGAAGATGAACAAAAAACAACTTTTTAATCATTGTATTGGTATGTGGATGCACTAGTGCCACTCCAACCAGCATCTGGTGGTGTGTGTTGGTGTACGGTATACAGACACAGTTTGGAGAAATGCAACTCCATGAATGCAACTGCGTGTCTGTGTGTTGATGGTGTTGCACGACCATAAATTAGGCTTTACACACACACACACACACTCTCACACACATTTCAGCCTGTTCCTGTCACGGAAACATGGCACTGATTGTATAGAGGAAACTATGTGCAAACCGCTCCCCAAAAGTGTCACCAAAATCTAACCACAACAGGCCTATAGGACTGTATTAGATAACCATAATATTTAGACTATACCATTGATAGACTGAAGAATTTGGTTCCAAAAACAATATAAAAACATTTTTGGAAATATTCAGAAATTCACGTTTTGTGTATTTCAGTAATTATTGATCAAACTTCAATTTATTATGTAAAAATAAGTCAAGTTAAAGCAACCCAAATTTAGATCCACTGATATATCTGAAACACAAAATGGAAGCAGTAGGAGCGGTGGGAGTGTAGCAGTTAAGGAACCTGACTAGTGTGCAAGTAGCTTGAAAAATGTGGGCTTGAATCCCAGTTGCCACCGTTGTGCCCTTGAGCAAGGCACTTAACCCTATGTTGCTCTAGGGGAGACTGAGCCTGAACAATTGATTGTTGACAAAACGTAAGTCACTTTGGATCAAAGCGTCTGCTAAAAGCATAAATGTAATGTAATGTAAAAAAAATTATAACTGAAAATTCAGTAGAATGGTGGGTATAGCATTTTGGAACCAAACTCTTCTATGTTCATTTTATGATCCTGTGCTGTCAAGTTTGCACATTTCTTCCCTGTTGTCAACATTTGTTGTTACCCTCATCCATCATCGCCATCATCGTAAGTACTGGTCTCAGGGTTTTCACCATATCCACACCCTGCCCCTCGACCTACGCTTTTAGGAATACCACTGTTTTTTTTCGCCCTTTTAGTTGAGTATGGTGTACGTGCATCGAGGCACCTACATGGTTGACATTTTTTTTTGTGCAGCCACCGACTAACAAGCTCGTGCACCATGAACCCTCTCCTGAACGCTGCTGCACCCTAAAGGGTTGCCATAGAGACCATGCTGTTCTGGAACAAAGGGTGCAGTTTCCTGTCTCTACTTCCTGTTTCCTGTCTCTGTTTCCTGGTCCCATTCTCTGGAAGTCAGGTTGCCCCATAGTGACCCCCCCTCGTCCTGCTGTCAGATGGCCCTGACGTGGCCCCTCAATTTGTCAAAAAAGGGTCCTGCCCTCTTTCCCCCCCAAATTTCCCATGGTTTAGAAGTTCATTCATCTGGTCATCTACTTTGCTGACCCCTCATTCTAACTACATCATCATATAGGATCATTCCCCAAAGTCATGACACGTGCTCCATATTGTATGAAAGTATTATATTTTGATCTAAAACAAATCGGACAATATATGAGGAAGTGCATTTTAGATTTACGACCTAATGGGATATCCTTAATTACAAACTAACAATAGCCATGCACTATGATGAAGGTTAAAAGGCCCTTAGTGGCACCAGGGGAATTAAAAAGTGGAAATGATTAAAGTACATGACTATATGGGCATTATTGTGTGTGTGCGTGCCTGTGTTTTCATATAACATTGGGCCTTTTAGCTTGGCAGGAGAAGTCACTCATTCACTCATTGACCCTGGCTGTGGTTCTTTCTGCAGAGATCCGTCGGAGAGGTTCCAAGGACTTGCTGAGAGAGGACCTGAAGACCTCTCCCCCTCTGCAGCTTTATGACGACCCATATGATGGGGCGGAGGAGACTCCCCTGAGCCGTCCGGACTCAGACTCACGCTCCCCAGCGGAGTATGAGCTTCCATGGGAGTGGAGGAGGGAGCAGATTATGAAGGCCTTGTCAGGTACCACAGAATCAGTCCAGAACTCTTGTCATGATTTTATAGGAAAGAACTGGTAAATTGATTGGGAGACAGTGTAACAGACAAAATACCAGATAGCAACAAATCTGATAAGGGTGGACTGATAATATCAGTCTTTTGATTGGTCAGACAGCATTGTAATCAAACTCATCGAGGGAAGGTCAACTAAGGCACATAACAGCTGATGGAGTGTGTCTGGCCTGCAACCTGACCTGATGTTATGGCTCCAGTGTTTTTGATTAACAGTAGGGTGCTAACGACATGCTAAAACTAATAAAAACTGCCTCTAAAGCAGCAGTGACGTCGCTTGATTGATAACTGGGCAACCCAGGTTTGGCTCCCAAACCCCACGTTGCAAGTCTGCATTGCTTTGGATAAAAGCTGTTTAATACCAGTGAACTTTACTTCACTTTACAGTTCTCTGGAATCTAGTCTAAAATATAGTAATTATAGTAATTTCCCAAATATAAGCTACACCATGTATAAACCTCTGGTCAGTGTTTTATGCAAACTAAAAAAATATATATTTTTTTTTAAAAATAAAATTAAACTTATTTTTTTTCTAAATCAATGTTTTAACTTCGGTTAATAATTGGGAAATTACGGTAATTAACTGAGGCCACTCAACTGTTTCAGTTCCATTTGATGGTGCTGATCAGTTGGACCGCCCGGCCGCAGTCGGAGAGCAGGCGGCTCCCCATCTCTCCTGGCCCCAGATGCAGCACCTGCAGCGATGGAGCTGGACCCAGAAGACCCTGAGGCCTCCGCCCAGCCAGTCAGCCGGGAGCTCCACCACAGAGGGAGTCGACGCATGCAGGGTGGATCCCTGTATACCTTTGGAGAAGCAGAGGTGAGGCCTTTGTTGGAGTGTTAGTGTCCAAAGAGACATGGAGTGGTTGGACTAGTTTTGTCTTGCCGGTCTGTTTTAGTATAGGTTTACAGCAGTTCAGTCACAGACCTGGTTGAGCTAGATTGTAGATGTGCCCCTCTGTTCCAGGCCTAAGGCTTGATACTGATAACACAGGAAAGTTTCTGTTTACTGAAGCAGTTTATGGGATACTTCAAACATCCAGTAGATCCTGGATACTCATCAAGTCTTTGGACTGACAAAGAGTTGCTTTGGCGCCAGACCCATATCAGTTAAGAGTCTGGCAACAAGTGATTGGCCTCTCATTTCAAGGAGCAAAACCAGCATGAGATTTAAAGTTAGAATGAAATGTTAAACTCTGACCAAAAGCTTCAGAAGTGGAATAAACACATAATTCCTGTAAACAAGGATTTTAACTCCAGTTGTAAATTTAAGGGAGAATATTCATCCATAGTTTAACCATAGGCAGTAAAACAGATCCCTTCAGTGGTGCATCTAGGTTTTTAACTGGGTTAGGCATAAAGGGCTTCATTCAGGATTCATTGTAGACCAGTCAGATTTTACGGTCTGTGTTTTTAAATAACCATACAATTTGCACATTTTTGTTATTGATTTATTAATATGCACACCTTTCTATTATAGATGTTATTGCATATTAATAAATCAACACTTCCCTCTCTCATCTTCCCGTCTTGCCAATCCACAGCTGGTACCATGGCAGTGTGTCTCGACAGGAAGTGGACTCTCAGCTGCAGTCCTGCAAGGAGGGCAGTTTCCTGGTCAGAGACAGTGAATCAGGAACGAGCAAGTACTCCATTGCTCTAAAGTGAGTCTACCTATAACATTCTATTGTATATAAATACTACAGCTATGTCATAAACCTCCTGAGGTTCATCAACATTACACAATGTCTCGTGAAGTATGCCACAGGATGGTATTTACTCTGTGAGTCACAGTTTTGAGTGTCTCCAACCATAATGTTTGGTTCTGCTACAAAAACACTTTAGCAGAATTCCAGGCATTAATCATAGAATGATGAGATCTGTTGTGCTATCAATGTACTGAGAAGCAGAAGAGTTTCACCCTCTGCATGATAAGACGCGTGTGTAGACCTCATTTTTTCCAATAAACCAGTTTGCTTTAAGTTTTAAAAAGCTTTAAATCTGAGTGCAACATTTTTACAATAGATGCATTTTTACAATATCCAAAGTGACTTACAACTTGTCAACTATCAATTGTTCAGGGCCAGTCTCCCCTAGAGCAACTTACGGTTAAGCGCCTTGCTCAAGGGCACAATGGTGGCAGCTGGGATTCAAACCCACAACTTTTCAGGTTACTTGCACGCTAGCCAGATTCCTTAACCACTACGCTACCACCGCCTCATCGATCCTTTCTCAGTCTTTGACTATGTCTATGTGCTAAAAGCTGTTTATTTGTTCATATTGTACTTGTTGTTGTATGCATCTATCAATATCCTAGCATCTCATTGTGTGAAAGTCTTTATATCCTGTGTTCCCCAGAGGGGGAGTGTGCCAAGTTTACTACACTTCTCTTACTGACTCTCTCGTCCATCCCTCTATCTCTCTCTTTCTCCTCTCTGTCTCTCTACCTTCTCTCTGTCTCTCTCTCTATCCACCCCCCCCTCCCTCTCTCTTTATCCATCCCTCTCTCTCTCTTCTCTCCATAAGGACGAGTCAAGACTGTGTCCACATCATTGTGGCCCAGACCAAGGAAAATGGCTACACACTGGACCAGAGCCGCTGCACTTTCCCCACCATCCCCCAGGTGGTGCACTACTACTGCTCTCAGCCTCTGCCCTTTCCTGGTGCCAATCACATGACTCTGATGCACCCTGTTCCCCGCCCACTCTAGTCACATGAGACTACCCCTGTCAATTGGTGGGGGAGGGAGGGGCCCTACCTGAGACTTTCACCTTTCACTGGGACTTTCTGAGAGTACAACAACTAGCAGAGACAAAACTTCTGTTTGTCATGGAAGGTGGATGATTTTATATGCCGTGTCCTGAATGGATGTAAACTGTGAAATATTCAATGAATTTTTTTAAGCTGTTTTGTTTCAACTGTGAAATGCTGTAATACATGAGAAAATGCAACCGTCTACTCTCACTCCCACCTGTTTATATGAACCCAAGAAGCCCTGATTGGACAGTCCCATTACTGAAGAGACATTCAACAAGGGGTCTGGAACCCCTAGGGGATCCTCAGTGTCTGCAGGAGTTCTGCCAAACTTTCACTGACCAATTTCTTTATATTGCAAAGCCAACACAATATTGGTCTTAGATATTTGTCCACTGGTAATTGTTACTTTAATGACTTATAATTACAAAGTTTACACAGTAGGCCTCCTGACAGGCTAATCTTGAGCCTCGTGTATTAAGACACACCATGTTACTTAAGTGTTTACTAACAGGGAGCCTTTCTGCTGTGTTTCAAAGTTGAGGGGTCCTTGGCCTCTAAAATGTTAAAGACCCCCTGCACTGTTGTCATGCAGCTAATGTGAGAAATCCCCATTTGCTTTGTGATTCCTCTGAACTGAATGGAAATGCAGGAGAGTGATACTTCCTGAGCTTTTGTTCCACAAAGGGAATGTTGCTGATTGCCCCACCCCTGTAGTCTGTCACATACACAGCTGCAGAGCTCCAGGGATATGTGTGTGTGTGTGTGTGGGACTGTGTGTGCACGTGTGTATGTGCATGTGTGTGTGTCTCTGTGTCTGTGTGTGTGTGTATGTGTGTGTGTGTGCATGCACATATGCATGCTGGAGTACGCACATTGGTATGTAAAGTATTAGGACAGAGTCAGTGTGTGTGCGTGAAGTGTTTGCTGTGGCGGTGATCTCACTAGAAAGGCCTCACCTGAGAGACCATGAAACATGGTGTCTACTGCCCCCTGTTGGACAAATTGACACACGTCTCCGAGCAGAGTTTGGCTCATGCAAGAACTGTGATGCTGTGTGGTCACCCGAGATTCAGTCCATCTTTCCACCACAATGTACCCAAAGCAGGGCAGCAAGCACATAACAAGCAAAACAGTGACACATTTTAACTGTGAAGTCACTGCCTTTTTTCCTAAAAAAAAAAAAAAAACTTTCTTATCCTGCACTGCTGTTAATTGTTATGACATTCTGTTGTGGCATGTTTCTCCCTTTTGTGAGTTTACCAGTGTACCTGTGTGTCAGAAGAAGCACATATTTCACCCCTGAGTATAAGCTCTCCTGCAGGCAACTGGGGCAGCAATTGCCCTCCTTTCCTGATCCCTCTTGTCCTCATTCTGTTTGCGGTTCACGTCTTTCCTTGTGAGCTCCATTAGCTTGAGATAAAAGTTAAAAAAATTCTAATATCTGATTTTAATTGGTGCCAGTCGTTTTCCGACCGGAGCTGAACAGTGCGTCTGTTCGTTTGTAGTTGAGAGCTTTTTCAAGTGTAGGAGCCTCAGCTGTAAAACATCTGGCAAGCATAAACCATCTTGTGACGGGAAGAATGTAACCAAACTGCTTTGAGGTGGTGGGACTCGGTTAGCAGAAAGTCAGTAGAAAAGTTTGTTTCTGTGGCTAGCGTCCAGATAGCCGCCGACGCTAATGAAGGCTCAGGCCCTGAGAATTTGTACAAACCTCAGTCAGACCAGGGCCAAATCTGGGCCTCTGTCAGCAGCATTCTTGCTTGTTTAGTCATATTTCCTTTTGGCTTTCAGCAAGCTTGTATGTTGAAGTTTGTCTACAATTACAACAGTTTATATGACCTGCATTTGCTGCTTACCTCTAAGGGATTGCCCAAAACTGAGGAACACAGCCAGCATACAGTCTCTGTTAAAAGCTATTTATTGTGTAAGAGGTGAATCCCAATGCCCCTCCAGTCCCCACCCTAAGCCTATAACTCAAGTCTTTTGGTAAGGTTTCTAGGCTGTGGTTGACCATGGTTGTATCCTAATGCCACGGTGTAATCCTAGGCCCTGACCCCTTAAAGACTTAGGTCACACGAATAAGCCAGCTATGAAGTTGATAAGTTAAGGTAAGTCAATGAGGGTTCAGGACACAGGGCTTAGGGTGGCCATTGAGATTTAGCCAAAATTTTGTTCTGAGTTGCATCCCCATTTAAAGGCTGTGGGGGCTGCTTGTGGAGAGCTGATGTGGAGCGTTTAATATTAGAGTCCTCATATCAAAACTTGAGTAACAGCGAGGGATGTTGGACCATTGCCAGTGACACATTTCTCTCTTAAAGTGAACACTTCCTCCCATGCTAGTTTTGTGTGCTTTGTTACAGCCTTTGATGAAAGTGCCTGAGTGTGGCTCATTCATTTTCTAGTCAGGTTGTTTTCTTTGATGAAAGGAAGCTCACACACAGCATATGACGCCTGACAATTACTGAATGAACTCTCAAAATGCAGAAAGATTTATATTGCATTTATTTTCATTTGAAATGTCATTTTCAAAGTACAAAATACAATTACAGGCATGCACTTCTCTCTGCCAGCCACATTTGAATGTCACTGACCTTAATATCCTTCAAAATGAAACCAACTAAAAACAAACATTTCTTTTAGAGTATAGCCTTCACTCTGTCTGCAGAGCTGGTCTGTTCACATGAACGCAATACTGTAATGAACTGCCAACAAATCAGAATTAATTATCCAAATGCCTTGTTGAGTGCTTAATTTGATCTACCTGTTCATGTACGCAGAGTATTGTTTTCTGTGACTCCATGACAAAGCTTCTTCACCACAAGCAGCATTTGCAAACATGGAAATGTTGATTCATCTGCCACTCTGGTGAGAGCAAACACTTGAACAGGCATTGTTTTTCCATCTTCAGATTGTTTCATCTCTGCTTCTTGTCTTCTTTTCTACGTTGGGACTGTCATTGTCAGTGATCAAATTCTTGCAACAATAAATTCAAAATGAGAAACCATTGCTACAATTTTTTTGTTTTCATTGTTTTTGTTTTTTGCTACAATTAACGCATGTATCTGGCAGCCTGCTAATGCCCGGTATGTATAGTCCATATATAGTATGTGTACTGTATGATCATATTTATAGTCCATATGTATCATGTGTACTGTATGATCAGAAAGCGGTTGTAGCTTAAGCTGGTGCATCTTTGCCAAAGATGAGCTTGGAGTGACACCCATTAGAAAACACTTTATTAAGAACATAAATAAACACAAACTGACTGTTTATAAACACACTGATCTGTTTGTGATGATAATTATGGCAAATGTTTAAGATACAACACAAGTTACTGTCATTTTGAGGAAAAATTCAGGAATGTAGGGTAAGTTTCAATGAGTGTGAGAGAGAGTCAACACTTGTTTGACCTATCAGAAGGAGACTTTTGGTTGGTAAAAACAAGCTACCACCATACACTATACAGTATGTGTGCATTGGAGACTGCTATTATGCTCTGTTGCATTTGAGTGGGCTTTTCTCTGTTTATCATCTTAAGTCTTAAAATGGCTTTAGAGAGGATTATTTCACCATCTAAACGTCTTCCACCCTAAGAAACAACAAATGATTCAAACAAACAGCCTTCTGTGTTTTGAGACATAGACACACACACATCAAGGTCTTTTAAGGAAGTCAAGCATCATGTTTTTTTGTTTATGCAGTTATGTTGTTCTCACCATGGTGTCCTCTACTTACTCCAGGTAAAGGTGAGTGACCCAGTGGAGGTTAATGACTGGCTCTGGATCAGGTGTTTGTTTGAAGAACCGAGGGAGGTGAGGGCAGCCCAGCAAGACTACCTGATCTGAGGAAAGGACAAAATGTGACTGGCTGGGGAAAACATCCAGCGTGCCACTTAGGTGTCAGGTCCCTGGCATTAGAGGCACTTAATGTGAGGGAAAAAAGCGAGACCTGACACCAGTGCGCTCTCTCCTTCTCTGTCTTTCTCATCCTCTCCCTGTTTCTCTGTCTGTCTCTTTCTCTCTCCCTCACTCTCTGTCTCTCTATCATCTTCTCTCTCTCTCTCTCTCTCTCTCTCTCTCTCTCTCATCTTTTCTCTGTCTCTCTTTCTCTCTCTCTGTCTCCCTCCCTCTCATCCTCTCTCTGTCTTTGTCTGTGTGTCTCTCTCTCTCTCTCTCTCTCTAACATCTACCCACCTGCCGCACTCCATCTTAGTCACTCTCTCTTACCCCACTCACTCCATCATTCTGATATCTGAGTCGGACGGTCTGTCTCTGGTGACAAGCCTCAAACGCGGCCTGGGCTCAGATGGTCCTAAAATATAAACACCGGGCATGCTAATGCGGTGGGACAGAAAATCTGAGTGAAATAAATATTTCATCATGATGAATAAAACAATGAAGAGAAAATGCATTATTTAAAGTGAGAACATGCACGGTGCATATACCATAACCTAGTGACTATATGTCTGCCTGTCTATCAAAAATGGATTCACCCACATAGAAACACAGATTTTGTGTGTGTGTGTGTGTGTGTGTGTGTGTGTGTGTGTCTAGGTCTGAGTATTATTTGTGTGTAGGTGTAAGTGTGTGCATACATTTCTATGTGTGTGTGTGTGTGTGTGTGTGTGTGTGTGTGTGTGTGTGTGCACGCGTGTGTGTGTGCCTCTGAGTGACATCTTGTGTGCGATATCATGCCACCATACCTCGGACCTTCTCATGACCGTGGGAGAGTTGACCACAGTGGATCGGTGTGGCACGCTGACGTCTCGGTGTCGTTTGGCCAGACGGGTGTGGTGCACGAAAGGTGTCGCTGTCACTCTTATCAGAGTGGGCAGCTGGCCGCGGCAAAGCTGACCTAGTCTCACCTTGGGCAGGTGTCAGCCAGAACAGCATGTGATAAGGAAATTGTGACTATGATCTTCATAAATGTGTTCTGCCTTTCATCTGTTCAGTCACTCACACTGTCACTCACATTCACATTATTTCTACTCATTGACACACACTAGCAAACACAAACCTGTGAACTTACAGCAAACATTACCTATTTAGAAACTTAACATAGTCTACAGCTACAACAAACTGGTTTACTGTAATGCGGCAAGAAAAAGACAAAGGATCACACAGTATGTATCTAAAAAGACTGAAAAGATTTTTCCTCATTTGAGGAACTGTTATTGTTTTATTAGATTTAGAACAGGAAGGATTCAGGTGGGATATCATCGTTACATTCAAGGTAGGCCTGCATTATTATTTACAGGTAGGATAAAGGTATGGTGCAGAACAGGTAGGCTGATTGAAATGTCACTAGATGCCATTTATGACTGTTGGGGATTCACAGGTAAGCCAACAGATAGATTTAGATAAAGTGGATATAGATTGGATATTAATGCAACGTGCCGTCAGTTAGTCAGATTTGCTGGAAGAATATTAGATTTAGCAGGTAGGAGTTTACCACAGCTTCATGAGGGTGTTAGTGCAGGTTAAAATCCAAGTAGGAAGATCTGGTAAGGCAGATAGAACGAAGAACAAGTAAATATCTGGTAGGATTTTGCACAAGTGGACATAGAGCTGGGATTGAGAACAGTATCTGTAGCATATCAATTTTGCACAGGTAAGGCAGAAGTAGGAAGATACTGTTCAAATACAGGTAGGCATGAGAAATAAGTAGGATTTGGAACAGCTCGTGCAGGTAGGATTTAGAACAGGTCAGAAACAGGATCTCTGCTTGATCTGCTGGATCTCTAGGGATCAGGCCACACCCTCAGTCTGCTCCATGTGCGAGTTGTGAACATGAGTGTAGGCCTTGTTTGAACAGGTTGGCGTCTGTTGCGCATACAAGACGTGTAACTGGTCCTACCGGATGTGAGTAACTGAGTGAGTAACTGTGTGAGTGTGTGTGACTGGGGGCTGAGTAAGCAAACAGGTAAGTGAGTGAATGAATGGGGTGGGTTGGTGAACGAGCAAGGTGAGGGAGTGAGAGGGTGAGGTGGGTGGGTGGGTGAGTACATGTGTGGAAGAGAGAGAGAGGGAAAGGGTGTATGTTTGTGTGTGTGTGTGTGTGTGTGTGTGTGTGTGGGGGGGGGGGTGTTACGGTTTGGCAGTGGACACTTTGGTCTAGACAAAAAGGCGTGGCACATGAAGCAGATTAACACTGTGTAGCTCATGCTGTGGGAATCCCCGGCTTTTCCCACAGCAAAGTCATTGGCAGAGCTTTCTAGCTGTGAACGAACGTGTGCACTACTGTGGAGAGGACACATACAAATAAACACGAATACACACACACACACTCACAGACACACACACATTTCTCTCTCTCTTTATATACTGTACGAGTCTCTCTCTGTCTCATGCACAAACATAGTATGTAAACACACACTCACAGAAAAGTATGCACACATTCTCTCTCACACAAGACATCTGTATTGTGTTAACACCTTAATGACAGACTTATAAAAGTTAGAGTCATTAAATGGGAAGCTGTTTGGAGAAGAATGTTTTATTGTCTTCACATCTCCTATTATTCTGTTTTTGAATGGGAGGAACTGCTAACTGAAAAAAATAGAGTTCCTTATTGTCGACTGTGTTCACACAACTCCAGGATTGATAAAAATGCAGAGGACACATTCCTCTATGTCAGTCACTAAACTGTTCTGTAAACAGTTCTTATATTTGCATCATTTACAACATTAAACTTTCAATGTTTTGCAGTACTTTGGTTAGTTAAAACACACTGAATTTAAGTACCGGTAAACATGTAGGATCCATGCAAATGTGACGGTTGTTTGCAGGAAATGGTCAGCATTTCCTTCCGTCTCCAACCGGTCCAACAATATTGGTGTTCTCAGTAGGCCTACAACATAACTACATGTTGGTTGACCTGTTTGTAAACCTTCCAAAACAGTGAGTGCAAGCATGTGGTATGTGTTACATGTGTGTTTGTGTAAATTACATGTTTCGAGATTAAACATTTAACCAAAAAACCTTCTTGAGAAAACAGGCTAACCAGCAATCAAAAAAACAAAACCTTAACGATGACTCGTGTTGGTTAAGCATGTTTATTTTAATGAGGAAGTTATGTGGGATATTAACAAAAATAGGCTACAAAAGAGGTGCAAAGAAACAGGCAAACATGCTCATATGTCCAACACTGAGTGGATAATGTTAGCGATAATATTGCATTATTATAATACCCTTTGAACCATCTGTCCTTTCTTCCTGTACAGTAGAGGGTTTTTTTTTTCTCCATCTTACACTTTCATACCCGATCCCTTCCCCATTCTGCTGTCATAAACCCTCACACCTTCAACACAGCTCAGAAAAATAGAAGCGGTCTGTGGGTGTGTATGAGTGTGAGATGGCCTGTGTGTGTGTGTGTGTGTGTGTGTGTGACTTTGCTCAGCGTGCTCTCGTCCTTTAGCCAACCGGAACTAATCAGAATGCTTGACTGGTTAGAGGAAAAACCTGTTCCTGGATCACCATGAGTTCTGCAGTTAGTCAAGGGGGGACTTGGCTCAGGCCGAACCCTACACCCTAAATTCTAAACCCTAAGTCCTACACCATAAGACCTACACCTAAAAGGTTAGTCTGAGACATGACAGAGTGGCTTTGATTTGAACACGCGACTGGTGATAACAACATGGGACTCTTGGGGACAAAGCTAGTCTTGATCTGGCCCAAATTGCACCATCTGGCTCAGATCAGGATACGACCCAGTCCTAGAGTTAGTCCACCACATCACATTGACACCCTTTGCATTCTGAATTCAGGGACAGGTTTTTTTTTTCTTTTTAAAAAAAAAAAAAAACCTACCCAACAACATCCACTAGCCATGTTTATTTAACTTTTATTTTCCCAAATGATTTGCTATTGGTGTTGCAACCCTGATATGACAGGGTATCAGTTACTAGTATTATGTGACTTGAGTGCTGGACAGGTGATGCCCATTGATGAATAAACCAGCAGTATTCATGGCTCTCCAGGAACATAGTGTTGGAGTGTTGGTCTGTTCAAGTACTCATGCAAGTGTTCTGCTGCCTCCCTGCCTGGTCAAACTGTTTCTCTCTCTAGTTTCCAACACAAGACACTTCCCAACATCACAGATCGTGTCTACCTACCTGCCCCCCAAGTTATACTGGTTGCATCCAGGTCCTTTGCTACCTTCACCTTCCCTCTGTCCCAATTTCCCACTCCTGTTATTCATCCTTCCATCCATCCTTCACCATCCCTCTATCTTTCTCTCCCACCCACTCCCTCTCTACCTCCCTCTATCCCCCACTCCTACCCACCCCCAACCCCGCTTCCCTCTATCCTTCCATCCTTGCACCCCCCAACCCTCCCCCCCTCCAACCCCTTGTGAATATTCACTCTTTCTTCTCCTCCGAGCTGGCCTTTTCGTCCTTCTTGGGCATTTCGAGGAAGAAGTCGTTGCAGGCCACAGTGAGTGCACCCATGAGGATGATGAACTCGGTGAAGTCCACCTCGCCGTCGTTGTTAGAATCCAGGTCGTTCATCACTTTTTCCACAGCGTCTTTGTCCGCCGCATTCTGCCAAAGGAAGATGGAGGAAGAAGACACGGTTAAAGACGCTTTCAAATGTGCTGCTTTCTAAAATAACAGTGAAGTTGACTGGTATTTAGCTTTTATCCAAAGTGTCACAGGCTTGCAACATGGGTTCGGGAATCAAACCTGAGTCGCTCGATTGTCAGTCGAGTGACAACCAATGCATTGATTTATGGGGAGGACTTTCTCAATGTGTGCCCACAATGCCTGACATTACATGACATATGTATTTAACTTTGTTGACCGTCTTTGACACAGTGGGCACCCAGTTTGTTGACAGTTATAAAGACGGAGTAAATAAAAACCCTTGAGTGAGTGCAAGAAATTAGAAAGCGACAAACTGTTGTGGCCACCCATTTGAAGTGCTAGTCTTCATACTTACTGTAATGTCTGGGAATGCTGATGTATTCTAATGTCGATCAACTAAATCTTTTTTTGTGTCCTTTATTTTGGCATTGCCCTTCAGTCCCATAACTCACATCACATCACACTATGAAGTCAACTGTTTACTCTAATTCACAGGTGTGTATCAGTAAGGCAGTCGTAGTAACAGGCGGAGCCATGCTATCAACAGTGTTTGCTAAAGAGGGAACGTCTGTGTAATGTCTATGTGTGTGTGTGTGTGTGCGTGTGTGCGTATGTGTGTGAGTGTGTGTGTGCGTGCATGTGTGTGTGTGTGTACCTGTACGTGTGTGCCTGTGTATGTGTGTGTACGTGCGTCTGCGTGTGTATGTGCGTGTGTGTGTGTGTACGTGTGTGTGTGTGTGTGTGTGTGAGTGTGTGCAACTGCATGTTGAGTGATGAAGGGAAATGCATGCACACGCATGCGTGCATGCATGTGTGTGCAAGTGTGTGTGTGTGTGTGTGTGTGTGATATGCATGCTGGCATGTTTGTACTTGAAGGTGTTTCACACAAAGTCAGATTGTGAAAGGAGAATGTTGTTCAGGAGGAGGGGACTCCTTGAGGCCCACATACTTTCCTATTGTGTGAATGTGTGCAATCGTCAGGAATTCAGCCCTTATTCAGTTCAAACTTCTCTGCATTGCTCTGCCTCCTTGTTCGGTATGCTGTCCACTAAGTGTGAATGATTAACCTTAATGTAGAAATAGGTCAGCTGGTTCTTCATGATTCTCTTTCTCTTTGGTTTCCAAGATAGTCTATCTATTTCCACAGCCTGATACTTTCTTGTGTTGTGTTGTGATGCGTTGTGTTGTGTTAGGCAGCAAAATGTTGTGTGTTCAGTGTATGTAAGTCTAGCAGATGGAAAAGGAGCCAGATTAGCCTCCTTTATTCTTGAAATACGAGTGAAAAACTAGAGAAACAAATTGAGAAATGCTTTGCGATGCCCCCCTGAAATTTGGCAGCCTGGGCGATTGGCCTAGATCACATATGTAAGGAACTAGCCCTGTCTTTCTCAGGCTCCTATCCCTAGGTAGGCTTGTGTTGTGATGAGTGTGTAGTTGTCTCCTGATGGTTTTGTGGGAGTGTTGGCATATTTGGATATGTTTGTGAATTCTCTCTCTCCTCAACCCATAATAATTCTCCCTGTCTCCCAGTAATCCCTTTCCTTGGAGCTGTGTGTGTGTGTGTGTGTGTGTGTGTTCCCCCTCATCAACACAAGATTGTTAGGTTCCTACTTATCTGCTTGGCAAGAAATAGGTTGAATTTTGTAGGCTGTAGGTTGCATTCCAGTGTGGTCTTTGTGCCCCCTCTCCACAACAAGAGGTAGTTCCCCATCTCTTTGGCATGACAGAACCGTTCTAGGTTCCACTTGGTATGCTTTATGTTTTATGGGATGTTTTGTGTGGGTGCTAATAGATGGTTCTCCTCACCCCTAGATAGTTCCCCAGTTCCTCTGTGAGCAGTTCCCTCAGCTCGCCACGGCTCAGCGTGTACTTGTCGCCCTCCTTGCCAGAGTACTTGTGGAAGGTCTTGATGAGCATCTGCATGGCGCTCTCCAAGTTGGAACTGGGCTCTTTGGACATGCTGTCAGTAAGGGTCAAAAGGGAGGATGGAGTGGGGCGGGGTTCAAAGGTCAAAAAGAGAGGGGTGTGAGATGGACAGGAAATGGGTGCGCCCCCCACTTTGGTCCCACGTTAGTCATGAGTCACATGATTAGCGTGGGTGGAGCTTTTGGCAGTGCAGCACTCATGGTCGCTAGTGGCAAACGAATTAAAAGTGTCTGGAGAAAAAGAGTGAGCAAAGGAGAGGTGAATGGAGGGAAGACTTCTTGGATTCAACACAGAAACTACAACAGGAAGAAAGAGTCTCCCTTTATTTCAGGGAGGGTATAGTCTTACGTCATTGGAGGAGAGTTGAGAGAGAGAAAAGAAAGAGAGAGAGAGATAGATAGATAGATAGAGTGAGAGAGAGAGAGATTTGGGGGAGGGCGGAGGAGAGCACTCGAAAACCAACACTCTTACACGTTACACCGTGACCGTCTGTTGGCCATCTTGCTTCTTCTTGGGCCAGGTTCTCTGGGCTACTGTGCATATACAGACATAAATAAGGTCACTTAAGCAACAGCACTGTCATGCATGCAGGTGATTGGAGGTCTTTTCCCTCATGAAAATAGACCGGAAGTCCATTTGGCAATAATAATGCTGCTTGTAGATAGACATTACATAGCCATCAACCATCAGATTTAGCCTATGAATTTGTAATTTTAAATAGCTGAATTTATCCAATTTTGTGTACTAAAACACACAGAAACTCTACTATGTTAATTGTACCAACACAACTTTTTTTTCCCAGACAGTTCCTACTGCCAGTGGATCTCAAAATAATTTGTCAAATCACAAGAAGGCCTCATGATGCTGCATTTCATTTGTTGTCAAATTAATTTCAGGAGTGAATCCTTGACACGTGCCACTGCCCTCTTTCCACCAAAGCTGGGCTTCCTGGCCTTGATTAGCTGGGGAGAGTCCTGTTAGGGTGTGTAACACAGGCCTGAACATTTGCAAGGAAACCGCAAGTGAAACATAAAACTGTCAAAATGGAGATAAAGTTCGTGGCAACCATTCAGTGGCAGTGGGAGAAGGTAATCTGAGGCAGACCTACGCACGAAGCCTACGCACATCCACAGAGATGCACATGCTCACACACATACACACACACACACACACACACACACACACACACTCAAACCTGCACACGCATTCGAATTCAAGTTCATTCATGTGTATGTTTACATGTCACATGAAAACACCCATACACACGCGTTCAAACACATTCACACACAGTTTTCACACACAATTAAACACAACCACATTACAGTTACTACACACACACACACACACACGCACACACACACACACACACATACACGCACACGCAAACACACACACACACACACACACACAGTAAGTCACTGATGAAGTCCCATACTGAATGAATGAGACTAACATGAGGATTTCAGAAAAAGTAAAAAACTTCAGGTGAGGATGATGATCAGGTGTGGACCAGATGACCTCCAGCTGTTCCCTGTCAGGGTTGGCACATACAAAGGACACCCTGGTGGCAGTTTGGCTATTTTGGTAACATGGTATGGCACTGGTATGGCAGAATGTAAAGACACTGAAAAGCTTATGGAATGCACCACTGACCAAGCAATCTATGGGTCAGGGATTAGCACAATGGGAAACCATAGCAACCAAAAACATGGACAGAAACCTTATCCTTTGACCTGACCAGGTCTTGGTCATGGACCACACTAGAAGACATAGGCAAGACAACTTATTCTTCCAATCATACAGAAAGTTTGGTGTCTTTTTCTTTCACGCCAAACCTGATGACATTTATCTGGTCCCAAGAGATGATTCTTTCAAGCTCTCTTATAACTGCTTAAATTTTGCTCTGCCATATTTTCATAATTTCTCATTTTAAGGCAAATTTAAACTAACTTAAAGTTCTCAAGTTTGTTAGCCAGAAAATTCACTGATGAAACTTCAACTCCAAGGTTGAAGTGAAAAAGACACCACCAAGCTTCCATATAATACACAAGTATGGATGAAGATTCCAGATAATTCTACAGAAACACCCAATGGGTCACTGACAGAATCATTACCCCAAGAATCTACCCCAAACCCAAGCCAACCTTGCAAGAGTACTTTAAGTAAGGACCACAGCTAATCCTTCAGTACGCTGATCGATTACAGAGTGGGAGAAAGGAGATGGCCACTCTCGGCTCTCCAAGCTGTCTGTCTTACCTGAGAGCTGGTCGAGAGGCTTCTTTGTCTTCGGCGGGGAGAGCGAGAGATGGAGACAGATAGCGAGAAGAGAGAGAGGAGAGTGGATGAGGAGAGAGTCGCGCCAGGAGGTTTAAATATCACCCCCCACCTCCTCCTTCTCCTCCCCTCCTCCTCCTCCCTCCTCTCCACCCTCCTCCTCCCCTCCTCAACCTCTTTTTCCCCAAAGGATCTGTTTCTCTCCATCCTCTCCTCCTCTTCCATCCATCCTCTTTACCTCTCTCTCTCTCTCTCTCTCTGTCACTCACTACCTGTCTTCTCCTGTTCACGTGCAAACACAAGAGCTGATTGACGTCATCAGTCAGGCAGTTTGTTGGGCAAGCAAAATGCTAAAGAGGGCAGCCGTCCATCCACTGAACCAGGAACGCTGGTCGACCAGGTGTCTGTGTGTGTGTGTGTGTGTGTGTGTGTGTGTGTGTGTGTATGTGTGTTTGTGTTTGTGTGTATGTGAATGAATATGTTGATGAGTTCAAATTCCCTAAGTGGACATGCATGTGTGGGCAAGTGAATGACAGATGGACAGATAAACTTTGTGTCAAATGTTGTACTGACAGACACCTGTAGCTTCATAAGCAAATGGATGAAAACACACACACGCACATGCACCATATACACACATACGTATGTACACCACATACACACACACATACGTACACCACATACACACACATACGTACACCACATACACACACATAAGTGCACCACATACACACACATAAGTACATCACATACACACACATATGTACGTACACTACGTACACACACATACGTACACCACATACACACACACGCGCGTACGTACACTACGTACACACACATAAGTACACCATATACACACACATAAGTACACCACACACACACACACACATATGTACACCACATACACACACATGCATACACCACATACACACACACGCGTACGTACACCACATACACACACACACGTGCACGTACACCACATACACACACAGGCATACGCACACCACATACACACACAGGCGTACGTACACCACATACACACACGCGTATGTACACCACATACACACATACGTATACCACATACACACATACGTATACCACATACACACACACACGCATACGTACACCACATACATACACAAACGCATACGTACACCACATACACACACACGCATATGTACACCACATACACACACACACGTACGTACATCACACACACACACACACACACACGTACGTACACCACATACACACACACACCTAGGTACACCACATACACACACACACGTAGGTACACCAGATACACAAACGCATAAACAAGGAGCAAAAGAGAAAACATGTGCTTAATTTGTTAGCATAATGGCCTGTCAAAATACTGGCAAAAGACTGGCTCCACTGTAGTAACTGTGTGTGTGTGTGTGTGTGTGTGTGTGTGTGTGTGTGTGTGTGTGTGTTTGTGTGTGTGTGGTGTGTGTGTCAGTGTCTGTGTTTTGGGGGATTACTGGCATGTTCCACTGTGTTGATAGTGAACTGGCCGCAGACAGAGTTCTGGCAAGGCCTTCGAATGGCAGGAGGGGAGAGATGAGAGAATGGCACGAGGTTAACAGACCTTTTACACACACACTCACACTCACACACACACACAAAGGTGTTTGTGCAAGAATGGAGGTGTGTGGTCAGGGGCAGGTAAGTGGGTTGGGGGCGGCCGGGGGTCAACCGTCGGCTGATAGTGTTTCAGCGGCCAGCTAAGAATCACTCATGAAAAATCCAAATGGGCTCTTACATCACTAAATGACACAAACACCAGAACACTTAGAGCAAATCCCTACAACAGATCTAACTGTATCGAGGCCTAAAACTACTGCTATTCAGTGTCACTTTATAACGGAACTGATTCTTCTTTGCTTGATACTTACTCTGTTTTTAAATTTTAGAGTATTACTAATGAGTATTAAAACAACGTTATGTAGCTTTTCACCCCTTTTTGGAACTATCCTTTTTATCAAACTATTCACTTTTGTACCATCTCCAAATGAATTTGCATGGCATATAGTCATATGAAGGTGTATGTATGTGTATGTATGCATGTATGTATGTATCTATCTATGCATGTATGTATCTATGTATTTATGTATGTGTGTATGTATGTATCTATCTATCTATGCATGTATGTATCTATGTATTTATGTATGTATGTATGTATGTATGTATGTATGTATCTATCTATCTATCTATCTATCTACCGGTGTTTATCTATCTTTCTTTCATCTTTCTATCTATCCCGACTGCCACTGTTGTGCCCTTGAATAAGGTGCTTAATCTGAAGGGGAGACTGGCCCTGAAATCATTGATGAATGTAAGTCACTTTAGATAAAAGTGTCAGCCAATCTGTCTATCTATCTATCTGTCTATCTATCTATTTATCTATCTATCTATCTATCTGAATCTATGTTTTTAGTCACAGATCACATTTTCATAACATAAACACAAGAACCATTCAATTTGTACCACAGTTTAATACTATCTAGTCACTGTTTCAGAAAATGAACATACAAGCTGTTACAATGGTGTCTGTACTAAAACAAGTACCATGATGCATTATGTTGAAGAAAAGCATTGCAAAGCATTAAGTAAAGTATGGTATCATGAGATAAAATATACTGCACTTAATGCCATTTTCAAAAGAATAACTGGACTGTAATTTATGGGGTGTCCATTTCAAAAAGAATATTTAATACAGGCCAAGGTACATATAAGTACAGAACTAATGTATGCTAAAAAGAAATAGTCTAGTTCTAACAGCCGTATATAAATAAGGTCAAATTGAGTACATGCTTTCATATTCAGAGCAATAACATGGCATAGACATTTTAGTGGTTTCTTTTTGTGTAAATTAGAGATTTTAATACATATATTAGAAGCAAGATCTCCCTCTCTTCAGACGCTCAATCTAATTCAACACTTTGACACTGATTTCACATTGTGGTGACAGAGCAACCACACTGTACTCAAACACAGGAACTCAAATGTGTAAACAAATACCACAAAAACACATGCAACACATTTTTTTAAATCCAGGGGCCATTGGAAGGGTGTTGTGTGTGTGTTTGTGTATGTGTTAGTGTGTGCGTGTGTGTGTGTTTTGGGGGGTTGTCTGATCCCATCTTACATTTCCCTAAGGACCAAAATGGCACGACAAAGGTTACAGACATTGGAGAGGATTCACAGTGTCAACTCTAACAAAAGAATAACAAAGTGAATCCACACCTGACCCCTGACAAAGTGTCCTCCTTTTTGTTTCCCTGTTACTGTATGTTTGAGTATGCACATCTAAATGTCTACTTAGGTAGGCTATATCTAGGGCCCAAACACTGGCCCTATTGTTTCTGTAAGGATTATCAATATCATACTTATTTCTTTATTGCTATTCTTAGTATATACTTTTCCACTCAACCATGCATCTCTAAGTTTGTCACGGTGTGCACAGCAATGTATGTTATATTATGGGATGTATTTGTCTGTTGCCCTTTCTGTTTTGGGGCTAGCACTGGGTAACCTTGTGTTGCGTGGACACTGGCTCGTTCCCAGGGGCCTCCCTGTCTCAAGTGCCCTGAACCGAGAGACTATTTTTGGGCTCAAGGGCCACAGGGTCCCCTGGTGTGGATTCCTTCCCCAGGTGCCTTAATAATTTACCCCAACAAGCCATTATTAGGACACCAAGCACCCGTTGTCTGCATACGGCTCGACAGGCTAGTGACAGGAATAGAAACCACACACACACACACACACACACACACACACACACACACATTTCACCCTTGGCCAACAGAGAGAGTGAGAGACAAGGAGAGAGACGGACAGACAAACAGACAGAGAGAAAGACAGACAGACAGAGAGAGAAAGAGTTGATGGACAGAGACATGGCGATGAGAGAAAAGGGAACAAAAGCACACACAAGGCCGGCAGTGTTGAGAGCTGAGGAGATGGAGATCGGAGATGATGGCTGTTATTCCCAAGAACACAAAAAGTGCAGTTTTAATTCCAGACCTAGATCATGAGATGCTTAGAAGAATTTTTGCTTGGCAGCTTTTATATAGACTATTATATAACCTATTTTGGGGAAAAATAACACGTTTACAAGCTCACAATGTCTCTGAAAGAATATTGAGCCATTTTTGTAATAAAAAAAAAAAAAAAAAAAAAAAAGACTTTGCCATGTTGAGCGGAATTTACTGGTAACCATCTGAATTTGCCAGTTCTGTGTTTTGGCCTGTCGAGCACATACAGAAGAATAGACGACACAGATACAGGAGAGAGAGAGAGAGAGAGAGAGAGGGAGAGGGAGAGGAAAGGAGAGAGGACAGAAGACATTTGGGAAGGGAGGTGAACATGTGACACTCGCTGATGCAACATTAGAATCTGAAAACCCTCTGTGACACAAGGGAGAGGGATGTTGTGGGGATGATGTGTGTATGGGGGTGTGATTGACAGGAAGATGAAGGGGCAGCCAAAGACCACTAGAGGCTCTAGAGGTTCTAGCACTCCTGTGATGGATGGATGGATGTTATCAGGTGCAGTTAACCTGAGGGCCTCAGAGACTAATAGATATTAAAAAGCTCTCTCCTCAAAAGGTACTATGTAGCTAAATGCCATTGTTTGTTCCAGGTTAAGCTCCTCTTCCGTTGGGGTTGCAGCAAGTTTGTAAACATTTGTAAACCACCACAGGTGGTTTGTGTGTGTGTGCGTGTGTGTGTGTGCATGTGTGTGTGCATGTGTGTATGTGTGTGTGTGTCTGGTACTATAGCACACACTGTGGACCAGACACACACACACACACACACTATCTTGCAACAAGTCTAATTTGGCTCAAACTCTTAACAGGATTCACATTCAAAACCCTAAACCTCGCCTCCCTGTCAGTTAGCAAGCAGCTAGGAAGTTATGCCTTAAAGAAGGCCAAGCTCTCAAAACATGAATTCAGGAGCGGTCTACAATGACTGAGGGGTTACAAAGAGCTTGGAGAACTAAACTGCTGGAGAGTTTTTTGGAAAGTATATGAAGACAATGATGAGATGTCAGGAATCATACTGTAAAGTTAGACCATCAAACGCAGTACAAAAAAAACACATTAAAACAAACAGCCACAGACAAAAGAAGTATGATGATCACCTGTATGGGACAAAATAACTGAGTACAGGAACACTTGAATGCTATGGCACTGAACTGTAATGTATTGTATGTAGTGTAATTTAAAATTAAACAAAAGTATTACAGCTGGACATGACTGTTTGGGAATGTTACTGTCTAGAGAGATATGATATAATAATCACATAAGACAGGTGCCGATCAGGTATTAGAGATGGAAATGCGCATTTTTGGGGGTGGGGTGTGGTAGGGGTCAGGGGTTAAGGGTCGGAGGATATGCTTCTATGAGGCCTCCTCCTCTTTCTTCTCCTCCGCTGTGTTCTCTGGCGCCTCTTCCCCAGCTGCTTCGCCATCACCAGCTGCCACCGCCGGGGTCGCCGCGGCATCGGTGGCAGCCGGCTCCTCTGCCTTGACGGGCGCAGGTTCGGCTTCGGCGGCAGCAGGTGCCTCGGACTGCGTCACGGCGCCGTCGTTGTTCTCAGTGGTCTTGGTCTTGTCCGTGACGTACTGCTGGCTGACGGCATTGGCGAGGTAGCCAATTAGCTTCATGTATTCCTGGAAGCTGACCTTGCCGTCCTGGTTGTCGTCCAGGCCCTGTTGCATGTCCTTCACGGCTTTGGAGTTCTCCGCATTCTGAAACACAAACACACAGGGCTGGACACGGTTATCACTGCTTAGTGTTAGAGGATGCCTGAAGCTGACAACATCTCCATTTTAGCCTGGCCATGCCTTCCTACGCACTTCTGCTTGATTATCATCTCCCTATAGTGCTAGTCTGGAGATAGTGCTTGATCCCATTGAGATTGTTGTCTCTGGAGGCATTCTAACCTGTCCAATCAGTGAACAGAGAGAGGGGTTGTGAATGCAGAGCTGCCGATCCGCATAATTGGTCTACGTTACACCAAATTTTCTTATCTCAAACCTATCAACACCT
The DNA here is from genome assembly GCA_015244755.2 of Tenualosa ilisha. NCBI lineage: Eukaryota > Metazoa > Chordata > Actinopteri > Clupeiformes > Clupeidae > Tenualosa > Tenualosa ilisha. The sequence goes on from PYXC01002021.1 coordinate 1,364,771, forward strand.
CTCAGCAACGTAAAACAAGAAGAAAATTCGTCTCTCTTACATTATGCAAACGCTGTTTATACATGTAGCTCACTGCTAAAATTACAACACCATAAAACAAGCATGTTAGACATGTACGATCAAATAAGATATTGTGTGACAGATGTTGACAGTAACTGTGGAGATGCTAACGATATAAGAGGTATGAAACATGAGAGCATGCTGGCTTGATTGGCAGCTCTTGTGTCCAATGAAAAACAGGGGGAATCTTACATTGAGGATACCACCGAGTTGGTTCTTCACCAGACTCTGGAAGTCTTTGGTATTCAGATTCTCCTTGCCTTTTGCAGACTTGAGGTAGACTGACACCACTGTCTTGATTGCAGACTCCATTTTTCTGTGGATGGAGGGAGGAGAATGATGAGAACCAAGGTGAAATAAGGACACACACAAGGTGAAATACACACAGATGTACACGCACAAAATTGTGCACAGGTAAGACTCTCTCTCTCTTTCACACACACACACACACACACACACACACACACATACTGTATTTATGCACAGGTAAGACACTCATTTCCCTCCCCTCCTTGCTTCCTCTCTCTCTGTCTTTCTAGTAACAGCACAGGGTTTAAATGAACAAAAAATCTTTAAAAAAAAATCTTAAAATCTCAGGCTGCACCCACAATGAAGCAATGGGGAGACAACCAGCAAGGTGGGGTTGAGTAAACTGCATTTTAGGTGTAGGGGTCTAGCAGTTAGCATCACTGACCTGTACACAGCTGACTCAGGTCTGATTCCTGAACACACAAGATAGGCTGACAGAACAGAATGCAATTTCACTATGTGTCTTAGTACATGTCACATACACTTAGTATTTTATGTGACAAGAAAACTCCTTGAATCCCTGAATGCTACAACTGTATGTCAGTCACTCTGCTCAAATAAAAATGTTGGCTAAGATTATGCTAATTATACATAGGGACTTAAGGGCCGTTCACACCAAGAATGATAACTATAGCTATAACATTAACGACAAATGAATACCGCTCTAATTAAGATGAATGACAATGTCCACATTGCAAACTATAACAACGACACGTGCGACGATACTGTTAGGATCGCTTTCGGAGTGATTTTTAGAGCAATAAAAGGTTGACAGCCAATCAGAAACCATGAAATTTTAGTTCATTTATATGAGGACAGACTATCGCTATCGTTGGTCAGTGTAGACGAAAATAGTTATAGTTACAGATCTCTTTACAATTATCGTTCCAGGTATGAACGGCCCTTTACATGGTCCTTACACTACTCTAGTAGGACAGATGAGAATCATACAAGTCTATGTTTTCAACAGGACAAGAATCATTTAGGCCTATGTTCTCTACAGAACAAGAATCATATAGGTCTATGTTCTCTACAGGACAAGAATCATATAGTCCTATGTTTTCTACAAGATAACACTCATACCGATCGTCTACAATATGAGAATCATGCAGGCCTATATTTTCTACTCATATCACAGATCCAATTGTGAGGGTATCTGTGACGAAACACAGAAAATGAACCATGCGTGGTGTGAACCATGACAGCAGGCGAGTAGGCAAACCAGCAAACTGTCTGGGGAGATGGCGATATGAAACAGGGGCAGGGGTGAGAGCAGTCCCGGCTGAGAGACAGCTCGCTGGACACAATGGACATGCCGATCTTTGATAGGTCATCTGATCTACTGAGGTCACCAGAGGACGACTCGCCTCCGGTTACAGGAGGGATTACCTGCCACTCGTCTCATTCTCTCGCTCTCTCTTTCTTTCTCTCTCTCTCTATCTATTTATCTATGTATCTATCTCTCCATCTACCTCTCTCACTTGTTATATGCCTCTACCATTCTCTCTCTACTCTTATATTATCTTCTTCTATTCATCTATCCTCTCTCTATCTGTCCATCTCCCTCACTTGTTGTATGTCTCTACTGTTCCCTCTCTCCCACTCCCCTCTCATGTTTTCCTCTTATTTTCTCTCCCTCCTCTCTCTATCTATCTGTCCATCTCTCTCACTTGTTCCCCTCTTATGCTTTCTGTTTTATCTCTCTCCACTAATCTATCAATCAATCAATTAGTCAATCAATCAATCAATCAATCAATCAATCAATCAATCATCTATCTATCTATCTATCTATCTATCTATCTATCTATCTGCCCCTCTCTCACTTGCTCCCCTCTTATTTTTTCTTCTTTCTCTTTCTCTCCCTCTCCCGCTCTCTATCTTTCCATCTCTCGAACGTGTATGTCTACATCATCCCCTTTCACTCCCCTTCTATGTTTTCTCCTTTCATTTTCCTCTTCTCTTTCTCTCTCTCTCTTTATCTATCTATCTATCTGCCAATCTCTCTCACTTGTATGCCTCTATCGTTCCCTTCCACTTCCTCTTTAACTCTTTGGTTTTCTTCTCTCTCTTTCTTTCTCTCTGTTCAGTCATGTCCATCTCTCTCATTTGCTGTGTATTTCTATTGTTCCCTCTCTCCTCCTCTTTCTTGTCTTCTTCTCCTTTCCTCTCTTCCTCATCACCACATTCATGTTCCCCACAGTGACAGGAGGGATTTTCATAGGAGGTCTGTACTGGTCTCTGCTGGACTTTACCATTTTCACAGGCATCTGACCACTGACAGGATAAGGACCTTCAAAAATGACAGGCATGTCTGTGTGAGAGAGAGAGAGCGAGAGAGAGAAAGCAAGAAAGACAGGGAAAAAAGTGTCTTACCTGTGCACTAATGTCTGTGTGTCTGTGTGTGTGTGTGTGTGTGTTCATGAAAAAAACAAAGAGCCAAAAAGCCAGAGAGATTGACAGGGGGAAATACCAGAGGATGACTGTCCTCTCGTGGATGTGTGTGTATGTGTGTGTGTGTGTGTGTGTGTGTGTGTGTGCCTGGCATGCAGCAGAGGTGCCACTCTCTACTCAGCTATGACTACGAGTTTCGCGAGGGATGGCGACGTAATCTGCTGATGACCTGAACGTGACAGATAGGTCACAGAATGCAGTGATTGGGCCATTGACAAAAAACACATTGTGCTTTACCAACCAATAATGCGGGGAGGGGGGGGAATACCAATCATTGCAATCTGCATCAGTCACACAAACTTGCTTGGAATGTTCAGACTAGCTCTGGGCCTACTTTCACAAGCAATGACTTTACTTTACGTTCACAAAATGCCTTCGAGCATGAGGGCGTATAGGTGTAAAAACAGCGGCTGTGAAACTGAGTGACTATCGCATGGTATGGTGCAAATATCAACGCTGATTAATTAATGAAGCCATCTTATGAGAGAAAAACAGCAGTCTGGCACAATGCATACCACTGCAACTGAAACATCTGCACATTCCTCTTACTCACACTGGCAAACACACACACACACACACACACACACACACACACACACACGTAGACATACACACAGAAAAATGCTACAAGCCAACCCCATGCCATGTTATGAGTACCACCACCCCATCCTGCAGGCACTGGACAATTAGGAAACATGCCTATTAGCCTAATTAGTCTGCAAAAAGGGGGGAATAGGAAGGAGGCCGGTGACGAAGAGGGGGCCATATTAAAATCTCTGGTTTCATGGCCTGTTTGAGTGCCCTGAGTCTGGGTTCTAGCTAGCGGTGTGAGCGGGCGAGTGAGCGAGGGAGGCTCGGTCGGAACAGGAAATTAGCCGTGGGTTTGAGTTCCATCATGACGAAGGATTTGCCATAGTCTACTGTATAGGCCCACTGCACTGTGGGCACCAGTCCAGGCACTGATCATTTAGTGGGAATAAGAGCCTTGGTAGAATTGTGTTCCACCTCTCTTCTTCCAGAACTCAGTTCTCTAAGGCCAAAAGAGTGCACTAGATAGGGCAAACCAACATATAGATTTGGACTAAGGTGTTATTTAATTTGAGTTTGGCTGTAATATCCATTGAAAGTCAGAGGCCCATACAGTTTATGGTAATACACTTGAAAGTTCATTCCTCCATAATTTCTGTGCCCCTATAAAAATAGCTTATAAGGTTCTGTCTTCCAACAATAGGCTGCCCATTTACCATCACAGGCATCAAAAAGGATTTTATCCTATAAACAGACAAATGGTCTTTTGCAAGGCTAAACTTATTTGACCAGTCTTTTAAAACGTTTGCCCTCATGTAAATATTTAGTCATGGAGTATTCATATTTGACCCGTTTTACTAACACATTTAATTTCCACCTCATGTTATTCATAAAGACAATTTGGCACTTTTCAGGGGGGAAATCTTAACCTTAAAATACTATTCTTCGTAAAATCTTTTCATTCTCAGAGATTGCATGATCTCCTCATCCTCAAAGAACCTACATGATCTTCTCATTTGGATGCCACAAGTGCTTCAAGTGGATATACCATCTGGCTCTTGTCTACATATTTATCTAAGGAATGCCGCACCCGCATCGCGCTCATGGAGGGCTGTGGCTCAAGCGCCTAGTGAGCAAATTTCAAAAATATTTCCTGACACAGTAGTCTACTACGACTCACTGGAACACATGCCAGCCAGTTCATGCCAAGAGTCACCTCACAGCTCACCTGGGGTCTCGTGCGCTAATCCCCCCTGAGCCCTGACCAAGCGGGCGTGCCACAAGGTCAACACCTCTCCGCCTTTGCCATTTCTGTCCTCGCGTCTCATTTTTTATTTACCCCTGTCCTGTAACACCGGCTATTCCGGCGTGTGGCTGCTGACTGCCGCGCTTAACCCAAAACTCTCCACCAGACAGCACGTGGGATGTCGCCTCCATTCATTAATACTGGCTAATGAAGTTCGGGCTTTCGTTACTTAAGCAACGTCAGCGCGGCGGAACGCTCAGCGCCTCGTTTCGACACAAGCCTTCCTTAATTCCCGTTATTATGCGCAAACTCTTTAAAAAATGCGTATATAATTAAATAGATACTCATGCGGTCTCCCGTTTCCCTCCAGAGCTCAGAAGAGATTGAGTGTTGCGTTTCCAAACAGGCGAACGTGATACGCGCGCTATCTGAGTAATGACAATACGGCCGCTCGTGTGTCATGAAAAATTAACAGAGGAACAAGTTAGGCGGTGAATATAAACCGCACCAAAGGCTGTAACTATGTGTGGGGAGGTTTTTTCTTATTTCATTAGGCTATCACGCGTCTAAAAAAAAGACCATTTCATGCTTAGGGCAACCGCTCTTGTGCCAGCAGCTGTCAATCTGATGACGCCCCGCAGCAGAACCCTAGCCAGGCAAGCAGGCATATAGAATATTAATTACAGATTATCCAGTGTTGTCTAGGGTCGGGTGCAAAGGAGCATCCTAGAAAAGAAGATGTAATAAAATACTTCAAGGAAACCATTAATAGCTTTTGTTTAACAAAGCACTCTAAAACATTATGAACACCAACAGGCCTGCTTTTTGCATTTTGTAGGTTTCATAATCAGCTTGAAATGGGATCAAATGTTGCGTAAAATCAACGGAGGCCCAGTTATATTTGGCCTTCAGTCCATTAATTATCCATCGGTTAACAAAGCGCAGCTGATCCCGATAGGCAGACTCGGTTCTGTCAAGAGAGCTCCTTTACCATTAGGGTATTTTGCCTGCGTGTGCAATGTCACTGAATGCGGCCCATAAACTAGGTAACATGATCTTAACTTTGTAGAATCGGTGACTACAAAACATTTTAGTGCGCAATGAGTTTTGTAAAACAAACAAAAACTAGGTATGAAGTTGTCTCGCAATAGTGTCCTTGGAAAAGTGGTTTCGTGGACGCTGTCCAGCATATCCGCAGGATGGTCCTGAACTTGAAGGGTGTATCTAAAACGTGGCGTTTAAGTTCCTTTCAACCCTCTGTAGAGTTTATTTTAGTTAAAACAAGTTAGAAAACCTTAAAACTTACCCTAAAGTTTGTGAAGAACCGACGCTTTCAACCGTTTCAGAAATATACGCCTCTTTTCTGCTTTTCCGTTTTCCCCACTGCCTTTACGGCTCAAAAACTTGCCTAACTAGTAGGGCAACAGATTCTCTTCCGTGATTTAGTTTTTTCTTAAACTTTTTCCCCTTCTGACAAGTCAAAGGGCGTGTACCTGGGAGTGAGAGAGAAGGAGAGAGAGAGAGAGAGAGAGAGAGGAGAAGAGAGGGAAAAGAAGGGACGACAGTTAGAAACTGTTTTTTGGGAGGGACTAGTCTTCGGTGTGATAGCCTTACAAACGTATTTTCCTTTCAATTACAGATATCTCTAGCGTGTTCAACTTGTTTACGTCATGCGTGCTTAGGATGCAGTTCCACGCCAATAATTCGGGTTTGAGGAAGAAAATAGGATTCCTGCAGGACAGAGCGAGACAGAGAGGGAGGGGGAATAGAGGATGGGCTGATGTTAACCCTTCAGCTCCATCAAAATGCTCTTTGAGTGAAGCCTCTAGGAAAAACTTCCATTGTCCGACTTTTACAATACAGTTACCACACAGCCTCAAAAAACAGTATGGGAGGGGACAACAAAGACCCCATATGGTCTTTGCATCAAAGTTTGCTTGACAAGTGTGTGTGTGTGTGTGTGTGTGTGTGTGTGTGTGTGTGTGTGTGTGTGTGTGTGTGATGGCATGCATCACACAGCCACAGACATGCACAAAAAGATATTGTGTACGTGCACAGAGGTTCTCAGTTTGGATGGCACAGAGAATGCCTTGGGGGCATCAACCTCCCGTATTGCAACACTGCAATGAGCCAGCTCTCATTAAGTCACCCTGCACAGGCTAGTCATAGCACAGCCACACCCCTCACTGTGACTGTTTAATCAGCATACAAGGTCCACAGGTCTGCAGGGCTACATCAATGTTGAGTCCTGCAGACATCAACCCTGCCCAGTTAATAGCCACTGCTGGACTAAGCAGGAATAATAAAAAAAAAACTGGGGCTTTTTCCAAGGGTGTGACGCATTACAATCCTTTAGCAAACACTAGCACAGGCACCTCAACACGCCCAATCCCTAATCAACAATGGCTGTTTTGGTTCTTTATTGCATACAACTATGGATACATTAGGGTGCAAACCAGTTCCTAGACCAAATAACAAGTGTAAACACACATGGACACACACTGGCTCAAACCTGCCCTCTGCTGCTGGAGCCTGTGTCCCATTTCCCAGGTAGATGATTTCGTGGATAAGGGGGAGATTGTGTGTGTGTTTGTGTGTGTATGTCTGTTGTGTACCTTATCTATGTTAGATAACAGACAACTTTAGTGCCATGGTGAATGTGGTGAGTCAATGAGATCATGAGATAATCTCTCTCTCTCTCTCTCTCACACTCACTGACTTGCACACTTTCTCTCTCATCACAGTCATTCACAATCAAACACACAAGCACACATACAAACTACTTGAGAGAAACATTTAAGATGATTTCTGTGTATGAATTCAATAATTGGCAGGCTGCTCCCAAGGGGTCTAAGAGGACAGCCAAGACTCCTATACTGCTGTCAGTAAAGCAGGAAGCAGGATAAAGCAGTAAAGCGTATAGCATGACATACACAGTGACCCATAAGGATCAGTCTGCACATCGTCTGTTTGTGGTAGAGTTACACTCTAGATTACACTCTAATTATGCTATTAAATCATGGCTCTAATACTCTCTCCTAATGAGAGAGAGAGAGAGAGAGAGAGAGAAAAAAAAAGGAAAAGATCAGGTCTTGGAGATGTACAGGTGTGGGTACACCTACAAGAAGAGATATGACGATGAATCACAAGAATGGACAACTTTATTTGCAAGTCACCTGCCCCAGAGAATGATTAACCATGACCATGGCATTGTGTGCAGTACAGACGGTCTCAAGGTTGAACATGAGCAATACAGATGAACAATACAGCCAACACACACAGAGTGGCATTTTTTGAAAATCAAACGCACAACGGGCACATTTTTGTTTTTTTTTACGTGTCCGCTTCGCGCCAGCCTCCTATTTGCTGAAGCCACCATGCTTGCTAGCCACAGAGCCAATAAGGTGCCAGAATTCCAGGAAGGTCAGCTCTCCGTCATTGTTCTGGTCCAAAGAGCTCATAAGCTGGTCGATCACGCCGGGATCACTGGCGTTCTGCAAGCAATCAACAGCACAGAGGGTCATTCATACTGAGTTAAGGAGAGAGAGAGAGAGAGAGAGAGAGAGAGAGAGAGAGAGAGAGAGAGAGAGAAAAAGAGAGAGAGAGAAAGTGTGTGTGTGAGAGAGAGAGAGTAAGAGCAGTACAGCCATCTAGTGGTGATGGCATGGTTAGTTGCCTCTCAATAGAAGTCACCTGAGAATGGTGAAGGAAGCTAACACTCAAATCTATCACAGTCTATTGCAGACAACATAAACAGAATAGTTAAGAGTAGGAGTTTTCCAGTCTCAATTATGTTATCAGAGATGGAACAGAATGTTCAGAAAGTACAGATGGGCAAAAGTAATGGCAAGAGAAGCTAAATTCCATTGTACCCCCTAACCCCAAGCCCTGAACCCTAAGATGGCATATGTCAGCCAATCAGAAAGTCAGTTTGTCAGTCAAGTCTTGCAAGGGGTTGTTGGTTCAGGGCTGTGGGGGTGAAGTCAACGGGTGAAATTGAAATAGACAACACAGTTCCACATGGTTTGCTTTTTTCTGAGACATTATGGCCTAGTATTATAAGGCTTCTTTACAGGCATATATGTTACTATATGACAGCCTTATACAGTCAGGAACTGATAAAGAATTGGACCAATAAGCAGAAACGACAATTGCATCAATATCGATCAAATCCTGTCAGTTTCCCCTAATCACCCCTACTTTCTATGCACGTGACAAACAAAACGTCTAGAATATTTGTATGGATGGGCTGACCAGAGACAATGAAGCTACTCACCTTTACAAGGTTGGGGAGCTGAGAAGCCACCAAACTCTGAAATTCCTCTTTGCTGAGTGAGTCTGCTGACCCATCCTTTCCAGCGAAGGTCTTGAACTGGCTGACCATCACGTTAATGGCAGATTCCATTGCGGATGAGATAAAGGCTTATCACCAAAAACAAGAGAAAGGTCATTTACTCAACATTAATTCATACTTGAAATGACAAAATGGTTGTTGATTGAATGATTGTTTTGGCATTTAGAAAGGGAGAAGGACAAGACCAGACATAGAAAGAGAAAGGCACTAAGAAAAAAGCATAAAGTGTTATTATAGTGGTGAAAGAAAGACAGCGAAAGCCTCATTAAAATGTACCGCCAAGGGAGAAACCAAGAAGGCCAAGGAAGTCTGGAAAGAAGCACAGGAGGTCACACCACACAGCAAGTCTTACCTTTTGGACCAGAGAGGGAAGAGTGCAGCAGATGAGTGGAGAGCAGCTTTGTGTCCTCTCGTTCTCTCTCTCCAACGTTTTATTCCCTCCATCATTTTGCTGATATCAGCGGAAAAGGTGACATGTGCCCCTCTATCCCCCATCTTCACTCAAAGTCTTCTTATCTCTCAGTACATATCTCAGGTTTTCCATCATATACAAGCATTAAGTGACAAAACACAAGCCTGTCTAACCTGCTGCTAGATAACAAGTGAAGGATCTAGACGCCCCTACACTACTGGTACTGTCAGTTATGTTACAAAAAGTTTCAGGGAACAATCAATCGTCTTTATTAATGGACATCTTTTGGTCCTTTAAGTTAAAACTTTTATTAATTTTATTACATTTTATTAATCTAGGTCTACATATTATGTAAATGAAGGCAGGTGAGGCAAAGAAAACATCAACTAATCACAAACAATTCATCAGAAAGCCAACAAAACCACTGTGAGTTTAAGGACAGTGCATGTAATTAATGATTCAACAATAAATATAAAGTAAAAGCATGTAAGTATTAAATTATTGCAATGATGCTCACACTTTTAAATTAAATTCAGAAAATGACTCCCCTTCTCTCTCTAGAGAGTATTTATTGTCAGTTTTATATATATTCATAAGCAGTTTACGTCCTCATGTTTTTGGGGTTTTTTTGCAGTTAAAATAATGCTTGGATTGAAGAATTCAACTAAGTCAGCTGTTTCTTCCATTCCATCGACTTCCATTATGTGTTAGAAGACTGTGTTCTTATGTGTGATTACTCCTGCACTGTTCTAGAGTATATCTTTCTGTGTGATGTCATAAGAGGTCGTAGGAACGTAATATTTTTGGTGCATGCAACTCTTTTGTCAGTAGTTAAAGCTGCTCTGGATTAGCAAATTGGAATGTGATCTGATTCAGTGTAGTTTACATAAGCTGGGTAGAGCAGCACCATCTCCATCAAGCTGAAAGGATACCTGTATTTGCGTCTCTTGATAAAGAGAGACAACAGTGTCTCTGTATTTGGTTTGCTGTTGTGAATATAACCTTGTTCCTTATTTTTCTACCATGACTTGCCTAGCTTTAGTCATCATTTAGCTGTAGAACAGTACAGACATTAATTTCTTATACTGGTCCTTTCCAGGAAATCTGAAACAGAACAGGTCTCATACTGACTCACTGCTGGTCTCTCTCTGTGTAGGCTATACACACACACACTTTTTCCAGTGTGATTTCCAGCATTGTTCTGTTAATGTTTATTGGAAGCTGGTGGTAGGCCTGCTGATGACGAGGCATCTCCTGGTCCAGTTGTGCAGCGTGGCCGAGTAGTTGTGCATGGACACATTCCCCGTCAGGGAAATCTGATCAGATAAGTCAATTGCAACTAACTCAGCACAACTGCACTGCAAATCGTCACCTCACCAAAGAGGTTAAGAGGGTGCCTTAGGGTCAAGTTATCATAACTGACTGCTTTAATTAACAGACATGAATGAAATGTTGGTAACTATAGACCTTTGCATTTGTTAAGGTTATTTTTAAAAAGCCTCTATGGAATTACTGCATGTGGTCTCATTTCACTAACTGTGGCTGTTTGGAATAAATGTGGTGACCAAGTATTTGAATTACTGGAATATTCAGTTCAGCTGAGAAATTTTGTAAGACCTCTGAGACAGCCCTCTACCCTGTGATTTAATATGCTGATTTGGAACATAATTTAATATCACAGGATTTTGGGAGTGTGTGGCATGTGATGCAGCCAATAGCACATACATTATGTAGGCCTGACCATATAAATATACTGCGGAGCCTAAATGTATGCTTTAATTACGCCACATGTTGGTGAAATTCACATAACTCTAAATAAAATTTGATAGCACTGTAGTGTTTGACCTTCACATTTAAGGCCACATGGTCAAACAAGCTGGCTTGTGTTTGCATGTTTCTGGAAGAGACAGTGAGACCTTGTAAAAAAATAAATAAACAAATACACAAATTCAACCAAGACCCATCATCAAATTTTATTCATATCAATAAATTAACAAATTGAGCATTGTCTTGCTTGGTGGTTCTCCAAAGTACTTCTAGTATTTCTCCGTTCCATTTCCTTTTTTATGCAGACTGTGGTCAGGCTATCAAAAAAACAAACAAACAAAAAAGCCAAAACAAAACAAAAAAAACAGTATTTTCTCCAATATTTACAAAAATACTGACACATTCAACATGTGTAATCCTTCCATAAACATTCAACAAAATAACAGCGGAGTTCAATTTTACTATTATTATTAAAGTGTGTTTTCATTTTAAACTTTATTGGGTTCACATTCCCACCCAATCTGGCTAAACAACACTGCTCAAGACTACAACTTGGGCACACCCAACTTCGGGGTTAAACCAGGCTTCTCAAATTTCTTATGGCCTTTGTGTCACTATAAATATGTAAACAATATTTTGCTTTTGTTTGTTAGAACATCCATGCTGTCTCCTTATTACCAAGGCACATTTACTGCTGAAGACATAACAGAAATCTCACCGTCACAAATTTGCCCAAAGTCCAGAAAACACACAAAATATTAAAATATGGCTACGTATCCCAAATTTTCTACATGAAATTGTCATGTAAAAGCAAACAAGACAATCTGAGACAAACTGCAACCCACAGGAGAACTTTACTCTTTCAAACAAAGTAGTCCATCACAATGCTATTTAATGCTATGACAAGCAAAGTACCATTTCTAATAATAATAAATTGTTGGTGGTCTTTCAAGCACCCCAAAGCTTATACATTTGTTTCCTGGGGCAGCATGAAACCAGATAAGGGAAAAATGGCATTCACTAAACTCTACAAATAAATTAGGTTCATAGAGATGTACCTGTTCTCCTATCCTGGGGTAAAACTGCCCTAAGGCTAACCTCTTGCACTATGGTCCTGAAGCAAACAAATAGACAAACAAAGCAAATGAACAAACAAACAAACAAAAATCACCTTATGGGGGAGTTTCACAGTCACTGGGATTATATTCACTGGTCCATTTGCTTTATTGACTTACTATCCCATAGACAGACTGTCGAACGCATGCTCAATCTCCCACCATAGAAAACTGAATCCTCACAGAGAAGATCAAGATCCTATTGGCCAGGGTTAGCCATTTTGAGACTAGCACATGCTTCCATTTTACATTCAGATCCAGAAGAGACTAAAAGCAGCTCCATCCTATCCTGCTGGATACCCAACAAACACACAGGCTCAGTCTCTGCTGCTAGGAATCTATGGGCCAACATTCAGCTTTTGAGAGCGACAAGGGATTACAATCATCTTCTTGAGTGGCATCCACTCAACACAGACACATCACTACTGTGGACAACTGTGGACGAGACAAGAAGGGTCAGGACTTCAAGAGACAGTACGCACAGGAGGTAGGTAATGACTGCGAACCCCACAAACAGGTACAAATTTAAGAAGGTATTTAAAGACTTCCGAGAAGTAATCTGTGCACTAGATGCACACTCATCTATGTCCGTAGGCTTCAGGTTGAAGAATCACTGCAACATTCTTGTTTTTTTTTCTTTTCTTTTTCTTTGCTACCTCTTACTTTATCCACTCTATCCCCTGCCCAAGCCCACCCAAGTCCCTTGTTGTTCTTCCCATGTCTAGAAAGGGGCGTAAGGAATCTGGGCCTAGGCAGCAGCTGCAAACTTCCACAAAGCCTCCCTCTCAAACTCCTCCATCTCCTCTTCCAGCGACTCATTGTCCAGCACATCGGCCAGGTCCTCCAAAATGTCTGCCACGTCCTCTGCGAAGTCGCTGAAGAGCAGGCGCTCGTGGTCGAATACGCCATCGGGGAAGAAGTTGGACGTTAGCCTCTGCAGCTCCTCTTTGCTCTCGTCCGTGGATGCCAGCAGCTTGCTCAGATAGCTATCCAGCAGGGCTTGGAACTCCAAGAGCTCCACAGCGACCAGGCCCTCGGCCTGCGCACATTGGGCCACCCCCGAGCACGCCTGGGTTGGGCCGGGGTTCCGCCAGAGCTTTTGGACCTGGTGCTTCCAGAAGTCATTGTGTGTGTTTTTGTGCTTGCTTGATTGCTCATGGCTGTGGTCTTCCTGGTGATGATGGTGTGGGTGGTGATGGTGGTAGTGGTCATGATGGCTGGAGCTCTTCTTGAGGGAATTGGCTTCCCACGGATGCTCACTCTTCCTCTTCTCTCGCTCCATCTTGCGTTCATGCTTCCGGCCGTCCCAGTCCTCGTGGTACTTCCTCCAGGCATGCTGCTTGGACTCCTTCCCATCTTTTCTATCCTTCCCATCTTTTCCATTCTTCCCATGTTTCCACTCTTTCTGTTCCCTCCATTTCTCAGACTCCTCATGGTGTTTGTGTTTGTCATGATCCTTCTTTCCTTCCCACTCATCACCATGTTCCTTTTTGCCATTCTTGTGGCCACTGTGCTCCTTCTTGCTCTCCCATTTGTCACTGTGCTTGTGGCTCTTCTCCCATTGCTCCTTTTGCTCCTTCTTGCCACTCCATTGGTTCCCTTGCTCCTTCTTTCCTGCCCACTTTTTGCCCTGGTCCTTCTTGGCCTCATTTTCCCTCTGCTGCTGCTGCTGCTGCTGTTGTTTCTTCTTCCAGTCATGCCTCTTGTCCAGGCGCTCGGCTTGTTCGCTTAGTCTTTTTTGCATCTCCACCAGACCCTCCCTCACCCCCTTCTTCTTCCCGGCAGACTTCTTCATGACCTCCAAACGCTTGCGGCTGTCCTCCAGGAGACTCTTCTGCCTCTGAAGTTCTGCCTTCAACCCATCTTCTCGTCCAGCTGCCTGCTTCTCCACCGCCCCCTGCTCTGACTCTGGCATTGCAGGGATCTGATCAGATTCGGGCTGGTCGGCTGGAGGCATGACTGTGTCTGCAGTAGATGGTGAGGTTTCTGACTCTTGAACTAGACAAAAGAAGAAGTACAAAACATTAGAAATGTTGCAAATAACAGATACAAAAATAATTTCTGTTCAGCACACTGAGACTAACTTGCACCCCTTTTCTTGTAAAAAAAAAAAAAAAAAAAAAGTTACGGGAAGTACAGCAAAACTTGAAATAAGATGTGTCCTGTTTCTCTTAAGTGACCGTTAATAGAACTAAAGTGAATAAGAACAAATTGAGATGGAAAACAAAACATTTTAAGATCAGTCTTGAACTGAGGGCCTCAACCAAAGTTCAATTTAAGTTTGACTTAAGTGGTGGTGGCGTAGTGGTTAAGGAACCTGGCTAGCATGCAAGTAGCCTGGAAAATTGTGGGTTCGAATCCTGGCTGGTTGTGCCCTTGAGCAAGGCACTCAGCCCTAAGTTACTCTAAGGGATACTGGCCCTGATGTAATTGATAGTTGACAAATATGTAAGTTGCTTTGGATAAAAGCGTCTGCTAAATGCATAAATGTAAATGTCAAGCTCTCAAAATGCATTGATTTTCCTCTCATGAGAGCTTAATAAGAGTTCATTAAGTTTTTGAGAGATGATGAAAATACATTTTTGAAACCAGAAATGTTGCTTTGGGAAAGGCTAATTCTACCCCTGACTTGACAGAGAAAATGTCCTGCCAGGTATCCCTTCGGCCAGTCCTGTCTGCCAGTCTGAGTTCATCAAAGAACACGAGCTAGTTTTGTGAATGGCTGTTGTAGGACATTTACTCTCTGAAGCTGCATTGTTAATGTTAAAATTGACTGGTTCTTAGCAGATGTTTTTAACCAAAGCAATACGGACTCGCAACGTGGGGTTGGTGAAGCAATCCCAAGTCGACTGACTGTTGGTCGGTGACATTACCGTTGCTGCACCACGCCTGCCTATTTGTCTGTCTTAGCTATTGTGCTTGCTCGGTAGTTCAGTGACTCTCCCCACACCTGTTAGTTGGGAGAGTTCAGCCACTCTGGCTCTGAGGCTCTCCAGCTCGTCTTTAAGGCTGGGCACAGCGGCGAGTTCCTCTTTGAGCTTGATGTTCTCTTTCTGCATCGCTCCGCCCCCAGCCTCCCCCTGCTCCATAGCAGCTCGAAGTGCCTGGTCCAGAGCCTCCTTCTGGGACTAGGGAACATAATGATAAAGCCTTTAGTATAGACTGATTGAGAACAGCCTATATCAGTATATATGTATGCATGCATGTACAGTATGTATGAGTGTGTGTATGTATGTACATATGTACAAAATGTATATATGTATGTATGTATGTATGATATGTCTGTTTACATGTACCAAATGTAAGTATGTATGTATATGTGTATGTATGCACAGTATGTATAAGTGTGTAAGGGTTCATATGTATGTATGTATGTTTGCATTTATGTATGTATGAATGAATGTATGTATGTGCACATATACCTAGACATACTTCCATGCTACATGGTGTTTATTAGCTAATGCCAATTTGACACACTGTTAGTAGACTCCCCCTATTATGAATAGAGTTCAAGTTGAACTTGAGCAGGACTACACTTTGATCAGAACAGACACCAATGAGCAGAGATTAACAGGCTTACCTACACAGATTAATTACTATTTGTGTAAATGTCTTGACAGGATATGTGTTAAATTGACCAACACCAGGGAATGAAAGAAAAATAAATAAATAAAATAAAATATAAATAAATAAAGAAGAAGAAGAAGAAGAAGAAGAAGAGGAATACTACTACTACTACAAATAATAATAATACTACCAGTACTACTACTACTAATAATAATAATAACAATCAGGCCAGATAAAAAGACTTATTATATTTCAAACTGCACACCAAAAAAATGATTAAACCGTGAAGGCCACAGGGACATGGTACACTGTGCTGTCCAAGTCTCCAACAAATGCTAACCAAATCCACAACATGTGAACAAGCAGTCACAGAGGAATACACTTGCTGTCTCCATTTGCAGACACTTCTATTTAAAGCTCCCTACACCCAAGTGAATGTAAACATTGTGTTAGTACATGCAGGTCCTGCGGGATATTGATATTCTTACTGACACTGCTGTCATCGACTTGTAGAGCTAAAGTACAGCATATTTAATGGCCTGCTTGTAGGTGAAAGGAAAGAGCTTGTTATGTGGAGAAAGCTGTTCAGGCACGAGGAACTAGACCAGAATGGCAAACCAAATGGCCACACTGACTGACCTGAAGTTGGGCTTCCAACATGGCAATCTGTTGGTTTTCTTGAGAAAGTCTTTCCAAGAGTTCCTGGGGTTAAATTGGGAGTAAAAAACATAGCAAAATGTATAGGGTCAGTACTTTTGGTACTGAATCCAACACCTGAGCATTTCCAGTACCGACACTGAGCCTCATTCACCAACCATTCTTATGAAGATATTTGTTCTTAAAATCCACTACTGCAGTTCTCAAGAAGATTTGTATTTACTAATACAGGTTTTAAATGGGACCTTAAGAACAAATTTAAGAAATTTCTTTGGAAGATATCGGTGAATGAGGCCAATGACCTTGAGTTCACCATTTAGAATACAGTACTAGCAAACAGTACTACTAGCACTGGTAGCAATTAACATTAGTTATGTCTTTAGACAACCATTCAGACACACCCTAACCACCAGCTTGCTAGCTAGCTTGATGCAAAGGGCACTGTCATGACTAAAAGACATGTAAAGGGATATGTTGTGCCAACATAGCAGAGAAAAAATGCTGACCTGTTCAGTCATTTCTGAGCCATCAAAGCCATCATCTGTCAAGAGATATAAGAGACGTTCTGAAAAACGTTTAACATCTAAAATAGCCTGGCTTAGAGATAATGGGCAGAAAATGTTTTTACTCAATCACATACAATATATGTTATACACAATCCACATACAGAAGTGCGATCAGCATTCGAACGTACACAATATTGCACACCAACTACCATTGTGAGTTACAGACGAGTAGCTGCAAAACAAAACCCTGCTCAAAGCAGAGAGGAATCACTGTACCAGTATGCATTTGCACTCTGCTACCACTGCATCACTTAGTCATTCATTTGTCAGCCAGTTTTGCTGTCATTAAACAGCTGCAGCGTTTGAAGTGCGTAACTGCCAAGGCAGACCAGGAATTAGGGGTGGAATCTACATTTGTATAATCTACATTTATACATTGCACTTACATCATTAATATCATTTATCATTTATCTAACATCAATTAGACATTTATCAAGTGACATACATTACGATTATGAGCAACCCAGAAGAGCGTTAACTTTAATGTTGCTGTGTGGGAGAAATTTGTTTCCATTTTATGACCACGATGCACTCATACATTATGTTCATGAACATTCCAGTGTTGCATTAATGACACTTTACACCCCATGCCATACAGTCTCATGTGTTTAAACCTGTAAACTTGTACACAAGATTATGTGCATGCATGTATGCGGTGGGTGCTCCGAGATAGTTAGTGGAGTGTCTCCCTTGCCGGTCCTTGAACGCACAAGTCTTCAGAAACAATGCCAGCAAAAAAGGCTGTCTAACCCCCTATAGTGCACGACACACGGTTGTGTTAGGTCAGCCTCATAAGTCAAGTCAGCATGGATAAAACAAGCAGTACTGGTTTAAAAAAAAAAAAAAAAAAAAAAAAGTTCTCAAAACACTGCTGGCACTACAGTAGGAAATGTCACAATACACCAGCGCTCACACTATGTCTCCACTGACAGACTGCCAGGACACGACAAGGACACAGCCCAAGTAAGTCCAGACAGAGCGAGCCAATGGTAAAATAATTAAGAGGTATAAGAGTGGCAGATGCAGTGGAACCAGGCGCGGTACGTGCCAACTGGCAGCCATCAAGCGGCACAGTGGTGCAGAAACTTTGATCCCTTCTGTCTCGCTCCTTTTCCATACCTACCACTCTCCTGGGCCACGAGTGCACCTGTAAGCAGAGAACACCTAAGCCCAAGATGGACGACCCCTAAAAGACATGTTCACGCACAGTGTGACTGAGATGGTGTAATTCTAAACCACGCTATTTAAAGATCATAATTAGACAGAAAACTAAATTTACCCAGCTACATTTCCTGTGTGGCATCCAGTCTAAAATAACCTGCATCACTCCTCATTATCATGACTGTCTAAGGGAATTTAAAAATCATTAAATAGCACTAGATGACTGAAAAATGTGCCCACACTCCATTCACCCCAGACACATGTCTGAAGGTCAGAATAGCTAGGCTGTACCCTGGAGCTAAACTGGGGTTATATTGTATTCTAGTTGTTGTATTTCATTTACATTTGCATTTATCAGACACGTTTATCTAAAGCAACTTACATTTGTCAACTATCAATTACATCAGGGCCAGTCTAAACCCTAAAGAAACTTAGAGTTATGTGTCTTGCTCAAGGGCATGGTGGCAGCTGTGGTGTGAACCCACAATTTCCAAGCTACTAGCATGTTAGCCAGGTTCCTTAACAACGACACCACCCTATTCATCTATGTTGTGTTCTATTTTTTTTTTTTTTGCACCAATGTCCAATGCACTATTCTCTAACCTCTGCATTTAAGTAGACATTTACCTTCACGTGCACATAGTGAAAAGTAGAAGGCACAGTAAAACGTTACAGAAAGTCAGTTTCTGTGCCCCTTTCAGTTAGCGTTAGCTGTGAGTTCACTATTTGGTCTAGGTTGTACGAAATCCTCTTACTCTTTTTCGAACAGCATGCTAATGGATTGAAATGCTCAGGAGGAAATTTCCTTCAAGACAGACCTGAGAAGAAGAGGGAGCCGAGACAGAGGAGCACCAGGGCGCCCACGATCAGCTTGTTGAGGGCGAAGCCCTGTTTCTCCTCCCGCCTCTCGGCCAGCTGGAACTCCTCTTCTTCCTCGTCTTCATCCTCCGAGCTTCGTCCCATTGGTGGCTCAGGTGGCAGCACGTGCCTCTGGCGCAGGCCGTCTCCCTCGGCATCCGGTTCTGCCCTGACCACCTCCACTGGCACTACATGAGAGAGGGAGGGGGAGAGAGGGAGAGAGAGAGAGAGAGAGAGAGAGAGAGAGAAAGAAGTTGCAATAGAAGAGATGGGAGGACAGAGGTCAACCGTTGGGAAATTACAGTGCAACATCAAAGCACATAAATACTCCACATTCTTTTTTTGACAGCTGGACTGAAACTGGCAACTTTCCATCCCAACTGGAGCACGCCACAATTTTGTGGCCAAGATGTTCCTTAAACTTAGCGTGCAGTTTAATATTTCTTCATGACAGACTAACTAGGAAGGAGGTGAGGGGTTCTTGGAAGAAAATCCTTGCGCTAACTTCAACTAAATGTGTTATAATATGAAGGGGAATGGGATTAAGCCTGCTATAACAGTACATATCTTTCATTCTGTGGGATTACGTCTGCTATAACAGTACCCGCTTCTACATCCTGCTTCTCAACCACGTCTGCCTCCCCCCTCTCAAACGCTGGCTCTTCTTCATACTCCTCCTCTTCCTCCTCTTCGTGTGGTTGCATTGAGGCAGAGGTGATGGTTTCTGGCTCCAGGCGAACAGGCTCAAGGCCTCCCTCAGCAGGGCTGGCCTCAGACCAAAGGGCATGACCCTGCATGGACTGACTGAGGTCCTCAACAGCCTCAGGAGCAGAGGCCTCCTCCACTGGGGTAGGGGCAGGGGCAGGAGTTGGGGTATCTGGGGTGACAGAACTGACATCAGCGGTGACCTCTGCACAGATGGGCTCTGGCGTGGGGGTTCGCTCTGTTTGTTGTGCCTCAGAGACAGGCCTCTCTCGGGAAAGGATTTCAATAGCTGGGGTGACTGAGGGTGAGATATCAGGCGTGGGGCTCCTTTCAGGGGGCACCTTGGGGGCAGAGCTCTCTGGGACCAGAGTTTCAGGAGCTGCGGCTTCTGGGGCAACGACTTCGGTGGCAGCAGGGCTTTCTGTCAGAAGAGAATCAGTGGCAGGGCTTTGTTGGGAGACAGGTTCTGGAGTGTGGATTGGCTCTTGGATTGCCTGAGGAGAGGGACTTTTTTCCTCTGAGAGGACTTCATAAGTGTGGCTCTCCTGAGCGAGGAGTTCCTCTGCTAAGATTTCATGGCCGTAACCAACGTCGGTAAGCATTTCAGAGGCATGTGGAACAAATGCAGGTTCCTCGGAGAAGAGCAGGGCTGATTCGGAGGTGATGGTGAAAGGGGTGGAGCCCAGCAGATCGCTGTCGGGCGGTGAGCTGGTGATGGTGTCATGGATGACAGGGGCATGGATCTCTGGGTCAAACTCCCCTTCCTCGAAACCCGAGAAGGAGGGGCAAATGAAGGCTGCGGCCTCGCATACCTCTGGGGAGGTTTCCTGGCATACCTATAGAGACCAAACAATAGGATTACAGACGTACCTTCCAGATATCTGACTGATAAACCATTTCTGCAACTTTATTTACGAAACCACTGGATACAACCATTAGCCATTGCCATACAATGTACAAGATAATGAGAAGTGCCACTGCATGCTTCTGTGGCTTGTGTTCACGAGAATGGGACTTCTAGTCACAGTGACCTTGAACTGTGACATTTGATTTCCAAAATTTAACCAGTTCATCTGTCAGTCCAATTGAACTGTCCAGGTAAATCTGAATCATGTGCCTTGAGGTGCTCTTGAGAAATCATGTTCACAAGATCAGGAAGTACATAAAAAAAAGACAAAAACATTTGCAAGGGACATTTGCCAGCATGGAGGTGACTACTAGTCTTTCAAAATGGGGAATCATGACTGTGAGGATGTCAGGGCAGACAGTGAGTGTGGCTGTGCCCCAAGCATGTGTGATATAACCATCCTGCTGTACTGACGGGAGACCTGAGGTGACGACCTACTTTTGAGGAGCAATGTTGCTAGGCAATAAATCATCCTTTTCTAATGTTCTGATTGTATGATCACAACACGATATTCACAATCACGACATCAGATAAAACAGGTTGCAAAAAATTAGTTGTCTATTATCTCTTACAATGTGCCTGAAGAAAAAACTGGTCAGTAACACAGTTCAGCAACACTGCCTGAACAAACACTGGTCAGTAACACTGTCTGTCAATGCTGCTTGAAAGTTTGCACTGCGTATTTTCCCCATTTGTAGACTTACCTGGTGGCCCTCTTCTGACAACCCTGGTTCTGCTGGTGCATCAGTCTCAGTCAAGTCACCCTCCATTGGAACACCTGCTAGAAAACGCAAGCCTTGGTTCAAAAAGAAACCAAAAAACTAAACAAAACAAATCCTGGAGAATTCTAACTGACAAGCACACACAAAGAAAAGAACACAGTGTTAATCTGTTCCTGTCCTCTGGCAGGAGGTGTGCTTTTTGCTATTCTTGGATTTAGTCTCTGGGATTGTTTACTCAGTGGATCATGGTCGTGTGCCTCAAACATATAGACGATATAAAAAATCCTAAAACATTTTAGACAACAGGCCAACAGCACAGTCCCAAAAGGACCTGGTACACTAATCCTATTAATTATTGTAACCTAATGTTGTTTTAAATGCCAGAGGAAATAACACAAGTTCAGATAAAAGTTAAGTACCAGCTTTAAGTAGGAAAAGTGGATAGGATTAGGACACACAGCCTAAAAGTGAAAATACAACACACATAATATAGAAATAGAGATGTCAGTAACAGGCAAGTAACAGGCATTAAAGTTGAAAACCAATGCTAGAAGTTGCATTTAGGATACTCTAACTGAGGTAAGACAGGATTCCTAAATTTAGTTAGATTTTCTTCTGTAATACCAAACCTATCTTATTTTCTTCCTATCTTGACTTTAGACTCAAGATAGGAAGTTTCTGTAATATGCCCCCAGGGAAAATATACAAACAATAGTTTATAGAACACAAATATTTTCTGGAATCTACCTGTTCCTTCGTCGGGTAGCCCCGGAACTCCACTTAGGCTTTCAGTCCCATCATCAGGTCCTAAGGTTTCTACAGCAGCCTCCTACAAGCAGATAATTCCAATTTTGAAACACCCTATAAACAGTCAATGGTGAAATCTCAATGTCTACAATAGGCCCTAAGCCCTGAACCTTCAAAGACTTAACTGCCATAATTAGCCCATGTGAAGCAGATTCATGCCATTTACATCTTTGAGAGTTCAAGGTTTGGGCCTTAGGGATTTAGTCATTGTTAGAATCCTCATAACTACTAATCTTTCAAAATAAGTTTTACAATATATATATATTAATATATACTGAAATCATATTATTAAAATTCTATGAAATGCCTGAACATACAACTTCCTCCAAACCATAAAGTTATTCTGATTAATTCATTAATTATGTGTTTCACATACAAACACCTATAACTGCCAAATTGAATGCCAACACTGAAACGTTGTTTTCTAACATACCATTTAGCATCAAAATGCCTACAACATCGCAAACTGATCAATTACTACAGGCAACTATGGGTGCATTTTCTATAGATAGTTAGACAGATAGTTGTCCTTGCCTCTGGGGAGAGGATGGTCCAGCTATTTGCTGAGGACCCACTACTGCCGGTGCTGTGGTCGGACATTGCCCCCTCGTGGATAACGACAGCACCTGCAAACACAGTGATTTCATCCGTCGTGACTCATCTCACCTGTGTGGGGATCTTGACACCAGACGCTTATGACTTGCACATAGTCGCACAAGTATGGTTGAATAAAAACTAATCATTTATCCGTGGGCTTCAGATCCCTGATAAGATATGAGGGAGACAGGCTACCTAGCACACGTCATAGTAGTAAGTCAGGTACAGTGTTAAAACGTGTATCATCATTTGAAAATGACCAAAAAACAACATGTCAACCCTTTCACATGTTTCACACGGTCACTAATCCTGAGCTCTTACACTACACTGTGAAGCGTCGTCCACACGTCGCTAAAGTAGGTTCTATGTCAACAACCATGGCGTGCACGTTAAGTTAACGTCAATGTTAACGTTACATAATACTGCCATGGGAACAATACACAGTAGTTGTGTGTTATCACACAAGATGGGAGGGTGTCTCTGACAATCATTCCTTTGGAACGTAACGTTGAAGACACTGGCTTTTCGTTTTGACTAAACCCCCAAAAACGTGACCAAAAATGGTAAAACAGCTTGAGACAGAAAGTTAGCCACGCTTGCAGGGGTGACTACACAACTGAACTGCGCCATCCCAGATAGTATCCTGAACTATTGTCATCATCATGGAAACGAAGCTTGGCAATGCATGTCAACAGCTAGCCATTAGCTAAGGTTGCTAACACACTATATTAACACAAGACTCACAAACCTAATCTACTGACGCTAAATATATCTACAATGTTTGTGTTTCATTTATCTCTACAGGGCTTTGTTGTTAGCAAGTGTTAGCCGGCTAGCTATTTTTCCAAAGAAATTACATGTAATGTTAGCTTCAGCTGTGCATGTCCACGGACAATCACAGGACTTAACAATGACAACTAAGCTGAACAAGTTCAACAGATGTCGTCTTACTTACCGTTTAACAAAAACTGTCCCTCAGTTTTAACACACTAAAAATATGTTTCTGTCCTCTATTCGTATGGATCTCCCTTCACGAACTTCGGAACTTTGGGAATTCCAGACTGCGTTGATCTTACGTTGCCAACTCTATTCCAATGGGATATCGGTGGGGTGCAGACGTAACGGCCTTCAGACAGATGACAGCCAATTGAAATTTAGTGTCGTGTCTGCGAAACGGAGCATTTTCGTGGATGAGTGACAGTGACAGGTGACAGTGGACGTCTTTCCATTGACCAGGGAGAAACTAAAGGCTGAGGAAGAGTTACAAGGCGTATTTATATACGGCAAGAGAGAAGGAACGCTGCCCAGCAGTGTACCGACACGTCTGTACTGCTATTTCTGAGGGGGATTCCCTAGGGAGAATCTCTCGTGCCCACTGGCAGACAGCCCTAACATTGCACCATGAGTGCCTATTCTTAAATTCTGCGAGTCTTGGCCCACCAACCACAGCATGACACGACAAGAGATCACAGATGTTGGGCAGACTTTTAATGGCCAGCATCACTGTAACAGAAAGGCTTTCTTGACTATCATGTTTCAGTCACTCAAAGTAGGCTACACACTGACCCATTTTTTGGGGTCTATGAATGAACAATATTTTTTGTAAATATGTTTTGCTATAAAGTACCTTCTCTTGGAGATCATGCAGGGCATCAACGGTGTCTACAACCTCCTTGATCATAATGTGATAACCTTTCAAGACATTCAACCATTTCAAGGCATAATAGAAATGACTAGGGCCTACTATATGTGTACTCTCACACACAGAACAAGAGGCTAACAGGACTCCAATTGGTAAGACAATTACATTTGCTCACACCTTGACCCTAGATGCAATCAAGAAATTGAAAGACATGTTTTTTTTGGGTGACATTGCACTTTCATCCATGTACTCCTAAGACAGAGTGATATGCTAAAGGTGCTCTAGCTTACTTTCTTAAAGGTTGTCTGACTTCAATCAAATGACACCCCTGTGTCCCTGAAGCAACACAGGCCTGTTGCTCAGTGTTCAAGTCAATACTGTCTTATGTCTACTCCAGCAGGACTGTGAAATGTAGAGGCTTTTGAGGAGCAATTTCAATTACTTTGTGCACTTCAGTCAAATGTAAAACCAGATAAGATAAAACTTTATTGGCCACACACCTAAGAAAAGTACTTTTTACACTAGCCATGGAAAAAGGTTTTTTTTTCTGCAATAGATTTTACAATGTTCTTCAAATCGTGCCGGCATTCAGACTTCAAATTCAGCTACTCAAACAGTCATCCTTTACCACTTGTATATAGTATTTCTCAAAGCAAGCAACCATATGTGGGAAAAAACAGATATTCTGTCTTTCCTGTTCCTGTGGGTTTTCTTACACTCAATGTGCTGCTGTGTACACATGACCATAGTTGGCCACATGTGAAAGTGTGCCATCGCCATCAATATTTTCCTGTCTGGTATACACATCCTGAACAGCTTTGAGCCTTCTGCGCTACAGAGCACTTCGTAATTGTTTGGCAAGTAGCCTACATAGCTTTCTTTTTCTGTATTGCTGTCGTGTTGTATGATTTCTTGTAATTCTCTCTATTCGGCATTAGTTAACTATTGAAGTGGACACTCTTTGATATGGGAAATCAGGCTGCTAAACTCAATTGCTTAACAAAAAATCATAATCAAATAGAGGGTCTTCACTGTAGAAGACTAGAGTCCTTCAAAGGCAGCCGCAGGTATTTGAATTGTATGGGTTTGAATAGACACATCTTTAAATTGAAAATATGAATAATACTTACAGTTAAAGCATCATATTTCTATCTGATATTCTTGTATGTTATTGTGTAATTTTAAAGAGAAGCACAAGATATTAATGATATCTCAAACGTGGAACCGAGTGCATTTGAGGAACGCACAGAAGACAAGAGGTAAGAGGAACAGCATTGCCATTAGCAGTTCTAGGTAATTTGTAACCCCACACAGTTCCTGTCATATTCGGTGAATATCTTCACAATTTAAAGATCTTTGTGCTCAGTCCTGGCTCTGTAAACAGGAAACCAAAAAACTGTTTTAAACCTGCACCAATACTAATCAACTGATCAACACTGATTTGTCAGTGCCCCTAAATGGGGGATGAGAGCTTGGGGAAATGGAGGGGAAGTTTGAGGAGGGTTTTACTGTGTTTACTCTGATAATGGTATTTGATTCAAATATCTACAGATCGATTGCTACCTACCTTTAAGAACATATGCTTAATGCTTCTTTGCAATGCTTCTTTTCCCTTGCAGATCAGTTTCATTTAAATATTTGAGTTTGGCTTCTAAAAGGTAAGAAAAAAAAACCCTAAACAGTGGTCCATGGCTGCCTCAATTACCCTTTTAAAAATGACTCAATTAAAATAAAAGGAAATATTCAAATTCAGTTTTTCATCCTTTTTAATTAGGGAGTTGGTGTAGAATAGTCAATACGGGTGCAATCAATCATACATGAGAATTGTACATATAGGCTTCTTTGTGTCAACTGGTCTAAAGACAGCCTGAGTAGCATGTTTATTTTTTCTTAAGGCAGCTAGCATTTGAAAAGTACTCCTTCCTTTACAAAAAAAAAATCTTTTTTACTTATGTGTTTCACTCATGTGTTTTACAATTAATTGATGATCTATGAGAATATACATTTATTTTAACAGCGGATATTCTTATATATAGGTCAAAGCATAAGGGATGCCTAGATAGCGAGCTACAGCATAGGTGTGAGTACTGTGCAGAGGTGACAGACTCAACCCACTGGATAAAGGCAAAACCCATTGTATCCATAGAGGAAGGTTTCTCAGTGTTTGTGCAGAACTGTAGTCCGGGACACTTTGAGTGCACGCAGACAGGTATACGCTGGGTTTGTCATACAGCTCTGAAACTACAGTATCACCTTGATGACTGGGAACGACTTGGGATTATAGCAGAATTATATGAACCTGTCGGCCCTTTGCTAAACATCACACTTCTGGAGGGACAAGTTCAGGAGATACACCTGCCACATTTTCTGTGTTTGGGGGATGCTGACTCATCAGTTGTTGACTTAGTAAAAGTTCTACACTGGCAGAAGGAGGGACAACTATCTATGGAAAACTGTGATCTTACCCGATTCCACTGCAAGCTCTATGAACCTTCCTTTTCTATTCTTGGGAGCATCATCACAAAGGGCCAAGGCATTCTGTCTCTGAAAGTGCATGGAGCCTTGTTGCACTATTGTGTTCGAACTTCACCTCTTATTGTCCATACTTATCTTATTCCAGAGGATCAAAGTCTAATACGGTGTGTTAAGGAGACCAATGTCAACTATTCTCGAATCTTTATTCCTAAACCAGAAAAACGTTTTCAGTTGGGAGCCTATTACCAACTCAAGACTTTGCCTGTTTCCAGAATTATGCCTCAAAAGCTCAGATTCAGATATACTAAAATTGACCCAAACTTCTTTAAGGTGCGCATTGAAAAAGCTGAGGACAAGTTTAAGATGGAGCTGATTTGTGTTAATGATGGTAAATGCAAGTGGACAGATGTATTTCATAAGGATGAATACTGCAAGACCACAGCAAAGAGCCATGTAGATGTTCTGCATAGCCACAGCGCAGCAATGATTGAAAATGAGGCAAAATTCATTGATAATCATAGACCTGCGCTCATTGAAAGTGTGACATATGTGCCTCCCATAGCAGAACTGATGCTCTCACAAGGTCTAATCCATAGCGAGAAATTTTCAAACATCATAGCTGCAAGGACCAGTGAAGATAAAATGAGGGAGATCTACAAATGCTTGCAGTCTACTGGAAACAGGGGTAAAGCCCAGTTTTACCAGATTCTTTTGCTAAAAGAGCCCCAGCTGATCAGATTCCTGGATAGGTCACATTGCTGATGACAGGCAGGTGGCCTTCTTTCACAAGACTGTTTTATCTTCAACTTTTAATTCCATTTTCACATTTAGAAATCTGTAGTTGAAAAGCTGTTTGGAACAGGGGTGATTAACTCCGAAATGTGCTCAAGATCAAATGTGACTATGTAAAGTAGACTTATTTACAATAAATCACATTTGTACATGACAGCATGTAGGTCTCCACATCCTTCCTGGATTGTGCTTTGTAAATATTATTGTTTATCTGCTTTTGTACTGACGTGTTTTAGTCTGTACATATATTTCAAGACTTCGATTTATGTTTTGAATGTTCTGTTTTATTTCATTATCAATAGCCTACTCATATTCTGTCACTGAACCCATTCTGGTACCTAATATTGAGTACCGTTTACACTGCATAAAAACACACACACACACACTGACTATAAATGCAAAGGCATTTATCTTCTAAAAAGGTTATAGATCACAAAGTCATTATCTTTAACCATAGTCTATACTTTTCAAGCACATGGCATTTTTTGGCATACGTGCTAAACTGATGTTTGCACCTTGAATGCTCAACACTTATATTTAACTTACACTACACTTTTTTGTGGAGTTTGGCTGTTAATTGCAACAGTCAAATAACTTATAGGCTTTTCAAAAATAAATATTAACAGCATTGTCCAATTGTTCAATTGCATGAAAATGTATGAAAAGATGTTTCGTTAGGCTACGTTTTTGTGCACAAAATAATCTCCTGGTATAAACCAGAGCTATGACAAGCATCTGGAGGTCAGCAAATAAAAACAGACAGGGGCACTGTTTGTGTCTGCAGCAGACAATTGGTATGGCTACCCGACGCACATAAATGTCTTCACTATGGCCACATTTACATGGACAGTTTTGTGTCATTCCAATTAAGTCTATTCCAGAAACTAAAAGATGTGTCCTCTGTTTACATGCAGCAACATTCTAATCCGAACAACAAAACTTTGCAAAACAAATAAAACTTTATTTAATAATACAGGAAAAATCCAATACTACTTAAAATAATAATGCTGCTTGAGAAAAATGACAAGAATAATATTGTGATTTTTATGAGATAATTTTTTATAATTTTTAAGATTTTTTTTTTTTAATTGAGTGCTGATGTGATGAATTGTCTCTTTTGTTGACGCCATGCATCTGGGAGGAGGACAGCTGCAGCTGCTCTTGGTCTCTCTCTCCATTAGTAACCTGCTGGGTCTCCTGGGATGGTGCAGAGAACTTCATGCCCATGCGAATCCCAAAACCAAAGCTGCTGACTAAGTTGTCTACTTTGTTGGTTGCTATTTAGTTTGCAACTGTGGGGAACTAGTTTGCAACTTTGGGAAACGCACCCTGGATGATATTTCTGACTGGGCGGGAGAGACCATGTTCATATTGGAAGGCAGCCATGCAGCAATAAAATAACTAATACTTTAGTTTCTTTTGTAAATCAAGCCAAACCAGCATATAGTGAAACAAAGCATTGCATGACAGTTGAAAACATAGGCTACACAAAATCATCAAACACAACTCAATCTTTTCAACTCTGACTAAACTAAGTAGCCTAAACACCTCAGAACCCCAATCATTAGCAACAGAAAAAAGACAGAAAGGACAGGGAGGCACATTCACTCGTCCACACATATTCTCCTTTCCTATCCGAAATTACCTGTTAAAAACTTCTCTCTTCCGCCTCATTTACAGGTTCACGAAAGAGTCCACCACAATAAACATACGAGACAAATTTGTGGGGAGTAGAGTGGTTACGGACTATAGGGCTAAGAACTATAACACCCACAAGGGCAAGTGTAGCGCAAGTTAGGGTTGCCAACCGTTACCTAAAATTTGTTTGAGTGGAAAAGGACGTGTTCCGTATTGAACTCAAACGGATCGCCTTTCGTTCCGTATTTTAGAGGATCCAATAATCATAACCAAATAACACTATGGAGATTATGCTATGCTATTTTGTATGAGATAAAAAGGCTGTTAGAAACTCCGATGCTGTCATCCCTCTAAACCGTCTGCCGCGCCATTAAACGCGCACTGAATGTTACAAGTGAGACATCGCAAACAGGCACAGCGAGAAAGAATAACGGCAAAAGCATCTTTTCTTTTTTTCTATTTTGTCGCAGGCCGTGCTTTAGCCAACCCCTTTTCTTTTTTCGTTTCAAGACATTTGTCACTAATCAAAGTGTCCTGCTGCGGCGCGAGGGTGCAAAAAAGCACAGCGCGAGTGCGTGCGCACTACATACTCGACTAGGCTCTCTGACTACTGCGGTAAACATAATGGCAACGTTTACGTAAGATTCATAAGATTTTAACTTTAGACCTACCTTCAGTTGGTTGAATTTCATCCTGCGTTCTAAATTAGGCTACATGCCACATAGGCTATGATTCAGTTTGTCCTGAATACATTGATGGACGTTGCCAGCATCTTTGTCATGAAAGTGTCCAAAAGATGCAGGATAATAAAACCAACTAATTGACTGGCCCTGGATGGGGGCTTGATCCACGTTTGTCCCAGGGCCCAGTGTGCAGTTGTTCCCCCACTGCAAAACATGCAATGCACTTCACCAACATGCAGCCTCACATGACACACATCCACCTCACCGTGCATTTTCAAAGGAAATGCACTCTAGTTCATACGAAAATATTGGTCTCATGCTTTGTTCTTTCTGAGAACTAGCTTGTCCGTGTGTTAATCCACTAGTGTTTGAGTGTACCATTGTGCTACAAGTTAGCTAAATGTTTTGCACAGTCAGTATGAACACACTATGCATGTTGTGCATAACAAATTAGCCCAAAGAGTAAATGGACTATACTAAACTCTGCCCTGCTGAACCTTGCCTTTCTATCCACCCTACACCATAATCTATCCACAGCGCTTCTTTTCACTACTGTATATACATTCATAGCATTCATAGCACTTTGCCTTTCTTCTACTACACATCTGTACATCTGTATATGCATATAGTGATATACTGTATCTACACACCTGTATATTTGTCCATATTACGTCTGTATATCTGTACATCTGTATATTTGCCTTATGTATAGTGGTATAGAACTTCTGCATGTTAACATACTTCATCTGCACATTTGTATAGTGTCCTCTGAACAACCAGTGATTTACTAACTAATGCTTCACATCACCCATTCACTCACATTACACCCATATACAACAGCAGAGTCTCCCATGCAAAGTACCTAGCCACCATCAAGCTGAAGTGATGTACCAGGAGCTGGGGAACAATGTCGGAGGAAAGCCTTCTGCAAAGCCCTCACATCATTGAGTATCCCGGGGGGACGGGGGATGAAGATGAGACTTGAATCACTGAAGCGACAGAGAGAGAGAGCAACTATAGCTCTTGAGCACTGCATGGGGCAATACTTCCAAAACATGGGGATTAATCTACCCCTTGCTAAGTTATCAGTAAGGGACCCAAAGCACCTGTTAACCTTAAGCACCTGAAATGTGCACAGCATATATAAGCAGGCCCGTAGCAAACAGGAGAGGCAAAATATAGCCATGTGCCTTGGACACCAGGTTGGAGAGATGGCCCAAAGACCAGATAATAATTTGTGTCACAGCCCTGATTGGGTAATAGTGCAAGCCTCCAGTAACCCCTTGAGTGCCTTTAATAAGCCCTGAAGATGTATCACACAGAAAAAAGCACTGGTTGAGTATCATGACTTTTAGACAGTTAAGGCAGTGTATGTTTAAACAGTGTGATAGAGTGTGGAGCAGTGTGTGTTCTGTGGGTGTGGTGGAGCAGTGGTAAGGTCACCAGGGTTTGACTCCTGAACCTCATGTTGTCAGTCTGTGTTGCTTTGGATAAAAAGAGCTGCAAAAATCAGTCATTATTTTACATACAATGGCCTATAGTCTAAAAAATAAAAAATAAAAGCTATTTTATAAAAACTACTGGTTTATGTCCTCTAGTAAAAGTCAAACATATTAAGCTCAAGAGAAACCACTTAGTTTCCTGTTGTCACAGTTTCTATGTCCTTTTAAAATAATGCGTCATTGTCTCTCACATCAGTGTCTTTCAAACAGTCTAGCTAGCATCTTCAAACTAGGGTAATTTCACTGTCATTAAAAACACAATTGTTTTGGACAGAACAAAATATGGGAAATCAAGCCTATCAAGTCAACAGGACTCCTGGAAATGATGATTTTATACAGGTACACAGCAGATTACGAATGCTGTCCAAGTCTAATGAAGGAGGGGGCAGGTATGGTAAAATATTACTACTACTACTAGAAGTACTACTACATTATTCCTGTCACTGTATAAAAAAAAACAAAGGCAGTAGTCAAAACATCAGAAATGTGTTAGACCAATGAATTTGTACTCATCATATTCGTATTAACATACAAATTTAAGGAGGACAGAGAAATTTATATGTTACAGTTACATGGAAGAGCCCGATGGACGAGCCCCGAGGGAAGAATTCAAGAATTCATTCAAGTAAACAAAATCTAATTTTAGGTTGTTGACAGCAGCAAGACATAATTATATTTGCTATTTTTTAGTGTGTGAAAAACCTTTGAAGTAAAATTAAGTCAATTAAATCAAGTAAATTTATTTATATAGCACATTTAAAAACAACCCAAGTTGACCCAAGGTGCTTTACAAGAGAGGCAAGGAGAATAAACATATTTGGAAAAAAAATTTCTAAGCTTAGCATAGCTTGGAGAGGTTAGAACATAAGAGAAATAAGTACATTTTAAGGTGTCATTTTCATGTTTTGCAGATTAGTTGAGAAACAACAGAACTCAGGTGGGAGTTTGAAGAGGTAAGATCTTGCGATTTGAGACTTGAGATTTTGCATTTACTTTAACATTGACCACTGAAACACAGTCACTTTCAAGGTGTTGTGTGGCTTTTCTAGAGGTCAAAATGACTTAGAAATGTGTTGAAGTTCAGTTACAACACTTGCAGTTTGATGATGGTGTCCCAATGTCAAATAAAACCGAAAAACAATGAAACCAAAATTGTGTTTGTTACAACATAACTCTTCAAAAATTATCATCACTGGTTCCTAAAAACTGGTTCCCAAATCTGCTCCATCTTTCAGGGATTCCTCTCTGTTTTTACTCATTGCTGTCCATTTAGAAATGGGTTGATTCTTTGGTGTTTCGCAATCAGTTTGCACTCAACTACAAAATTATCTCCTGTTTTTATGTTGCTACTGTGTATCTACATATCAACATTCAAAGCTGTAATACAACTGTATATTCCTTAATATAGGATGAGAGAAGACAGCGTTGATCTTTTGGATTTGGATTCAGTCAAACTGACTGGAGCTGAAGGGCATCAGAGTCGTCAAGGATCTAAGAAGTAAGAGAAATACAAAGACTGTTCATTACAGGATAAATATGGGAGAACAATGTTGTATGTGCACACAATAAGTTAAGTAGAATATGTATCAATATGTTTCATTTTTTTAAATTATGACATCTTCACCATTAGGATTGCTTGTGGATCAGTTGGAAAAGAAAATGAAAATGTCATTTTCAATAGCTCTGAGCGGTAAGGGGAGAGACAATTGTGTCATCTGTTCTTTCCTTAAAGGTGCAGTAAGCAATGCTGTTGGAAACCCCTTTTTTATGTTTGTATTTATGTTTATATGTCCAAGCAGATGCTTTTGACCATCATAACCTACATTATATTTCACCCGAGTACCGAACAAAACATGCCAGAGAGGTAGCTCACCCTGCCTTCAGTCCTTCTGGGGAAATTCTGTGTTATTGTTTGGTCACCAGGCTGTCCCCATTTATTTGTTTTCAGTTTTTCTGAGCATTGGTATCATAAAAAGACCACATTTTTTATGGTCAGTGTTTACAAACCACATGACATCACTGACTACACCTTTAACTGCCCAATTGTCTGACTAAATAAATACTGAGCTTTGTCAGAAGAAACTGTTAGCAGACTCTTCTCAGCCCTTGTCCTCATTTTGTGACTCTCAGGTGACTATGGAATTATTCCATATGCAATAAAGGTACAACATGAACATGAATTGCTGCATGTTTCAGTTATAACTCATAACATTTCAGGCATTCAAATATTCAGGCATTCGTTGCATAAAAGATAATGAATGCCACAGCTTGCGTATATCAGTGCACGACAGAAGTGGTAATAAGAACACAAAACGAAGTTGAGTGGACTTTATACTTCAGAGGGCATTAATATCTGATATATGCATGCTGTGGAGATCATTATCCAGCTTATACCACAGTAGCCATGTCTGCACTATGTTGTTTTGCTAACAATTTAAACGTTTGATAGCTAAAACATGCTTGTTTGCAGAACTACTTTCTGCCACACACTGACTCTTTCAAAACTTACTGGGATAAACTGCTGTTACTGGTTCTAAATGGATGGTTGCGTTGCCTCCAAAGAATCTATCCCATCTTTACTTTTGTAGAATCAGTTTCCCGTACTCCCAAACAAAGTGTGACAGAGTTAAAATCCATCTTGGTCACAAGTTAACAAGTTGCTCTGCTGCAAACATCGGTCAGGCTGCTAAACTGTGACGTGTTAACATGACAATTCATTTAAACTTCACCACGAGTTGGGCGAATTGATATGCAAGTGTAATACGTCAAGCTAAGTGGAACTACTTCATAGGTGTCTGGTGATCTGAAAATAATGCACCTTCTATATAGTGCATCACAATAGGAAATTTCATCAAGCAGTGGTACAAACATGTGTAACTAACATATCAGTAAATTGCCTTTAATATTCAGTGCTTAAATCCTGTATTTTTTTAAAGGAATGCAGAGAGCAGTAATTTTTTAGATGTGGCTGTTTTCATCTCATTTCCGGAAACTGATGGACATCACAGTCGTCAAGGATCAACAAAGTAAGACAAACAAACCTGAATACTAGCCTGGTTTGAACCAGCCTCGCTTCTTTTGTGAAGAGAGTTTGGCCTCTCTTGACTGGGACATGTTCACAATTTAGCATTTTAAGTAGGTAGGAAAAACGACCAGAATTTTTTATACAACACTGACTGAATAGCAAACTGGTAGCTAACGTTGACTGAATGGGACATAGGAAAATGAAACTGAAAGTGTGTGTCTGTGCCCCATTCAGTTAGCATTAGCCGCCTATGTTACTTGGTGTGTGGTCTATGAACCAAATTTTTCTGGTTCTTTTTCCTACCAACACCATGGTGATGTCGAACAATAGGGCTATGGATTGAGTCACACTAGATTTCTCCTTAAATGGGTGGAAACTTATATTAACGTTCAATCATTGTTCCACCTATCCAATCACAACACTTCTTGCAACTTTGCCACATCCGTTAGCAAATTGAAAAGCCAAATAAATTACAACAGCAGTAGGGAACAATGTACACATATTCTCAATTCTTTGATGTTCACAGGCATTGTCAGTCACTGTGTACCACTTAAAATTTTGTTTTTGACAATAAGGCTGCCTTCTTGTTGCTGATTGGTTCTATCATATTGGGAGTGCTATTCTATTCATTAATTCCTGGCTATATAGCTAAATGAAAATGAGCAGAGATACAGTCTAGTTCAAACCAGGCTAGTACAAGTGGACTATGGAAGATGCCCTTAATGTTGCTTATGTAGGTGTCATGGTCATAAAATAAGCAAATAGGCAACGTGTAAGTATGAATTATTTTATATTTTTGTTTTGAAAGGAGTGGACAACAAAGTCGTCAAGGATCTAATAAGTAAGACAACAACTTTACTTCTAAGTTTGAAGTTGTCCAAGGGATTACATCAGATGATGTCATTATAACAAAGACTAAACTCTGGTTTGGCCAAGTAATGTAGGTGACATGTTCATTAAATAACCAAATAGGCAACGTGTAAGTATGAATTCTTTTATATTTTTGCTGTGAAAGGAGTGGACAACAAAGTCGTCAAGGATCTAATAAGTAAGACAACAACTTTATTACTTCAGAGTTTGAAGTTGTCTAGGGGATTACATCACATGATGTCATTATAACAAAGACTAAACTCTGGTTTGGCCAAGTAATGTAGGTGACATGTTCATTAAATAAACAAATAGGCAACGTGTAAGTATGAATTCTTTTATATTTTTGTTTTGAAAGGAGTGGACAACAAAGTCGTCAAGGATCTAATAAGTAAGACAACAACTTTACCCCTAAGTTTGAAGTTTTCTAAAGGATTACATCACACGATGTCATAATAACAAAGACTAGACTCTGGTTTGGCAGAGTAATTTCAGTTTATATTCTTCTTACAGAATGCACAGAGTCATGGCTTTTCGTCGCCAAACATTTAATCGCCGGGGATTTAGGAGGTAAGCAAACAGTGATTTCCTAATTTGTGATCATGCACGATTCAGTTTCAGTTTTATTGTCGGCAGGGTGTCAACAACGAAGTTGCAAGGCTGATTCTGTAATAAACAGGGATATCAATCTGAATGCTGTGTCCATCAAAATAACTTTGAAACTCTTAAATGAAGTTACAAATTCTTGTGTATGGACCTTCAAATAAAGAAGCCTAGAAAAGCAAGGCTGGCACTTGTGTAGCCTCATTTTTGAAGGCTACGTTTATTTTTGAAAGTAGGCCTACTTCTAAATGAGTTAAAGAAATATAGCATCGTATCATCTGTCTTTTCATCTAGGAAAACAAAATATGCTCCTAAGGTCTCGCAGAATCTAGACACCTTAACAGTGGATGGAAATGAGGGGAATCATAATCGCCACGGTTCTCAAAAGTGAGAATGTGTTTATACTTTATATGTAATAAAATAAACAACTTAGCTGGCTATAGCTATTTTTACACACCATCAACAATGATACAGTTCAGCCATGCACTCATCCCTATGAAATGAATTTGAAAGTTAATTCATCAAAACTACATATTCATTCAATATTCAAGGTTTCATTTACAATTAAAAAGTTGCTTTAAACAGGGTGCGATCTGCACCATTTGTACATTAGGCCTGTTGTAATAGGTTATATTAATTAAATGATTTTCAACAAATAATTTTTAAATAATGTATAGGTCCAACCATGAAGAGTTCCTACAAAGAGGTCTGCAACAAAAGTGCAAGCACTGTGCAGACGTGACAGACTCGACGAACTGGATGAAGACAAAACCCTTAATATCAACAGAGGCAGGTTTCCCAATGTTTGTGCAGACCTGTGGTTCGGGGCGGTTTGAGTGCACACAGACTGGTATACGCTGGGTTTCTCATACAGACATGAAGATACAGTATCATGCTGTAGATTGGGAACTACTTGCTGGGCAAATGGAGTCATATGAACCTGCTGGTCCTTTGCTGAACTTCACACTTTTAGAAGGCGAAATGGAGGAGATCCATCTGCCTCATTTTCTCTGTTTGGGAGGTGCTGAAGCTTCACTGCATGATTCTGTACAGGTTCTCCACTGGAGGGAAAGTAGGGTGTCTTTGGAAAAATGTACTTTAACCCGTTTCCACTGCAAACTGTCTAAGCCCACTTTTTCTGGACTTGGGGTCATCATGAAATTGATTAAATCTTTTTGGCCTGTCCATGTGATACTAGTACATTACTGTGCTGAAATTTCCCCCCTAATTTTTCACTCTTACCTCATGCCAGACGAAAAGGATCTACTAAAACGCGTGATGGAGAGCAACACCGACAAGCATCGAATTCAGTTACCTAAACCTGAAGAGACTTTGATGTTGGGTGCCAACTACCAGCTA
This sequence comes from Tenualosa ilisha, assembly GCA_015244755.2. NCBI lineage: Eukaryota > Metazoa > Chordata > Actinopteri > Clupeiformes > Clupeidae > Tenualosa > Tenualosa ilisha. The sequence goes on from PYXC01002021.1 coordinate 1,402,146, forward strand.
AAGACGTCCTGTGCTTCCCAAATCACTCCACCAAAGATTCAGCTTAGATATCCAAACACTGTTCCAAACTTCTTTAAAGTGCGCATCGAACAACCTGCGGATAGGTTTAAGATGGAGCTGGTTTGTGTCGATGCTGGAGAGTGCAAGTGGATAGAGGAATTTTATAAAGACGATTACTGCAAGACCAGGGCAAAGAGGCATGTAGAGGCCCTAGACAGCTGCAGTGCAGCAAAAATTGAAAATGAGGCCCAATTCATTGACGACCACAGAGCTAGGCTCATTGAACTTGTGAAATGTGTAGCTCCCATAGCAGAAGAGATGCGCTCCCAAGGATTAATACATGATGAAAAATATTCAAACATCATGGCTGCAAAGACCAGTGAGAACAAAATGAGAGAAATCTACGAATGCCTTCAGTCTAGTGGAATCAGGGGGAAGACTAAATTTTATCAGATCCTTCGACAAAAAGAGCCCTACTTAGTGAATGATTTGGGAAGTTCACACCCCTGATAACAGGAACCCTTCCTGTCATCTTTCCTAGCCAACATCCAGGTGAGACAAAAAAATTTGCCTGAACTCTATTCCATCATATCTTTCAGTAAATATTCAGACGTCAGTTCAGCATCAGTTCTGCAGCTTTTGGAAACATGATGTTATTTCAAGTCCATCCCAATGTGCATCTACACACCACATTTTGGTGTGGGTATAGCATACTTGGCTAGCACAACACCAATGAACGCATTCAGTTTAATGAAATAATGTTTTTTTCTTCACAGTTCAACCATAACCAGCTTCATGAATCAATCGCCTGAAATGCGTCTTGATTGCCTGAAGTGAAAGAAATGCAGATGCTCAACATGTTAAGATATGGGCTGTTGGGAAGCCTTTTCAAATGTCCAACTGCTTGTGTGCCAGTGTCAACAAAAACCCTCAGTTATGGCTACAAAGTAAATAGTCGAAATAAAGAGAAAATCATAAATGAGTAGGTGTTTTGACTAGTGTTATTTCAGTGGTATTTGACTGTCACAGCTTGTTCTGATGGGCTGCAATTTATAGGTTAGTCAAGCCTGTGTGGTGGATGTGGGTAAAACCATTGACTGTAGGCTATGTGCAAAACACAGGAAGGGCAGTTCTCTCAGAGTCTCTAATGAGGCCAGGAGGGCCTAGTTTGACACCAGTTTAGGTGACAGAACAGGTCAATGCAATGACTGTTGCAGGTCTATGCAAAGACTGTTGTTGTGTACTGAATGCTGACAAAGATAAATACCTTTATAACTTACTAGCCAAATCCATCTGCATCCAACCATCGGCTCCATCAATGCCTGTTCATTATGTTTCTCTTCTTTTCTACTTTATCCATTCCAATGTGAATCTACACACCACAATTTTCTGGTGATCAAACTTTCTGCTCAGTTTCTAAACGTAGAGGGAGGAGCACACAGGTTCTTCCAATGAAAACAGCCATGTGTGGCATCACGTGGTAAGTTCACATGAAGCGGAAACATTTTGAATGCAAGCGGGCGCGGCGCGGGCTTGTCTGCCATTCAGCGAGGGAAAGGTTGAAGTAGGATCTCAATAGCAGAGGAAAACAACTTTCAAATTCAGACCAATTTAACTCCGAGACGTAAGGAATAACAACGTTTGCCATTTTAAGGTGTTGTCGCTGCAGTTTCAGTGAGGTGTTGACAGAAATCATAAACCAACCTGATAAATCAGTGGGTAAAAATCCATGGCAGGTAGCTAGCGCTAAGTAGCTTTTTCTCGTTAACGCTAATGTTTTAGTGTAGCGTATTATTTATAAATTACGTTATTGTGAAGTTAGCTATTAAGTAACTATTAGGTGCCGCTCTTGTGGCGTGTGGGTAACGTTAATGTTATATTTTTCTAATGTCTCGCGTTACTGCATCCGAAATTGTCAGGACAGACATGTCTTAAACATATTTTCACTAAACGAGCTAAGATTAGCTTGATGACGTTAGCTCCACCAGATTCAAATGTATAGCTAGAGGATGAACGTCACTTGGCTAAATATTAAAGTTGGAACTTATTAGAAGTCTTCTAACTATGTCTCTTACTAACGTTTTTCTTTTATTGAAGTGTGACCACTTGTTTACTGCATAGGCTAACGTTACCGTAAACGCAACTAGGCTAAATAAACTTCGGCTAAACTCTTTAATTTTTAGTTTGCTTTCAGCTAGCTAGCTAATGCAGACATTTTCACTAACTTGCCGATTTTTTCATCGCATAACGTTAAGACGACTTTGAACACACAGTGACTGAAATGACGTTGGTTGGATCTAGATACCTGTCACTATCGTTTCTCTAGGTTTACATCATTCATAATGTCGCACAAGCAAATCTATTACTCTGAAAAATATGACGACGACAAATATGAGTACAGGTAAGTTATGACCAGTTTAAGTGACGTCATCTTGTAACGTTACTGTAATTATGATTCAAACCTTTATCACCTACGTGTTTCTCTCTTCCGGTCCATGTAGACATGTCATGCTGCCTAAAGACCTCGCCAAGCTGGTGCCCAAAACCCATTTGATGTCTGAGACAGAGTGGAGAAACCTTGGCGTTCAGCAGAGCCAGGGCTGGGTACACTACATGACTCACCAGCCAGGTAGAAATTCAGCTTGCAATCACACACCTGTTTAGTACCTAACGTTACACCACCAGCTGTTGCACCGTGTCCTCAGCCACTCTATCAGGCAGTGAAATAGTACTTCACTTTGCTTTTGCAGAAGAGAACTATAAGGATATTCGTAGTTTAAGTTTAGTTAGTTTAGTTCAAGGTTATTCAAGTTAATTTTGAACCTATGGTGGAGGCAAAAGGGTTAAAAATTAAATCTTTTGGCTTCCGGCATGCATCATATTTGGTGTCATAGCCATTGTACTTGTATGAATAAAGCTGTACCATGGGAATGGCCGTGGCGAATTGTGTAGTGTAGTGCATGTGCATATGTTTAGCCTGTCTCACAAAACATTGTATTGGCATTTGTCATTCAATCTTTGCAGAGAGTATCAGGCACACAGAAAGCTGTGTGATTAGGATTGACACATCAGGCACGTATAAAGCTATGTGAGCAGCCTGGGTTGCCAGATGTTGTGTTGGTCTGATCACCAGCTGTGCTGTTTTGATGGAAAGGCGTGTGCACCGAGGGCTTCAGTTTGGCCCAAGGGCTCAGTATTATTGTAAGTCAGTGAGCTCATGTTGCCCTTTTGTTTTGTCCCCGGGCCAAGTTTTGTTCAGGATGTTTAGGTGCCGTCCCACATGCAGCAGATTGACTATTGAATGGATTTACAGGCTGATTACAACCTGCACTTGAAAGAATATTGAATTTCACTGCACTCTTTTTAAATCACTGTCAGTCCTTTCAGGACTGGATAGATTTTGTTTCATCATGTCAGACTTCAGGTCTTTGTAGGTCAGTCAGATGCTCGACTAGCAGTCGTATCACTGCTGACCTATGACCGCTACACAAGCACAGTTGGCAGATTGAGGTCTTGTAAACAACAGGTGGTCAACAGTAAGAATGATTCAACTGATGAAGGTTCACCCCTAACAGGTACCTATGCTCAGCATGTAGCCTAGAGGAGAAAATAAATATGTCTGTCCCTACAGTGTAGGGTTATTGAAAAACTCAGACATTAACATTAACATTAAAACAAGTCTCATCTTTGCTGCCTACCATTTACACAAAATTTCAATTGATATTGTGCAGGCAAACAGACACACAACCCCTTCCCTACACAGCAACTGAATGCATAGAACACTAGATGATGTAGCTGGCTTAACTTGACAAATAGTGCTTCTGAAGGGGGTCATGGTCAGTTTTAGTCAAAAAATGCATAGTACCTGGTATCCTTTTAGTGATGGTAAACATGTAGCATGACTTGGCTATATACTGAGAGCAGTTGTTCAGATATTTCATAGCTGTTTGCCATAGTAGATGCTTTGCCTGTGTAATTTATGTACTAGTGGGTTTTTAAAAGTTTTGTTTATTTTTCCAATTGAAAGTGAAATACTTATACACAACTTGTGTTTTTTGTATGTTGCCTATTTATTATTTTTTGTTATTTATTTATTTATAATAAATGTATTATTTATTATGCTCTAAATTTTGTGTAGTGTTGTGGAGTACAGGTTCAGGCTGTTGAGAAACCATGACAACCACACATACTGTAAAGGTTTTTTTTTCACCTGCATTCATAATTCTCTGTTTTTGTTTGTTTTATGTTGTTTTTGTTTGTTTTGTGTTTTTGTGTTTCATTGAGAGTTAAGCAGTAGGAAAGCAATATTTGTGTCCTGCCGTAGAAGTACAAAGTAGGCTGTTTGTCGTACCTTGGAATTGGACCAGCGATCATGACATTGCTTCTCAAGCATTTTTGAAAGTCTGAGTGAGCAGCAAAAGCAACAGGAGTGACTGAACAGCTTGAATCACGGCCAGTTTGGAAGGACTAGTAGAGGGCAGCTACTGCTCTTGATTAATGAATCTTGAATGAAACCTCACTTTATCTTGTCTTTCAAGAACTGCTTTTCCACCTTTTGTCAACTACTTTGTGTGTCTGTGTCTGTGTGTGTTTCTGTGTGTGTGTGTGAGCGCATTCTCGCACGTGCATGCGTGCTCGCTCGCACGCACAAGCACTTTGACTACATGGTCCTAAAGTGGAAACTCTCCAATTCCTGTCTCTAGAACCGCACATCCTGCTCTTCCGGCGTCCACTACCCCAGACAGCATGATGCTCTTTTCAAGATGCCTGAAGAATAAAAGGAATGAATGAATGAATTCACCGCCAGGAGTACCAGCCTGATGCTACCAATCACAAAGGAAAGGGATCCCAGCTGGACAGATGCACTATGCCTTTTGTAAAGAGCCTGCCTGACCCAGAGACAACCCCTACCATCCCCCAGCTGCCAATGTTTTTAATCTGTCAATTCATTCATTGTACTGTTTGTCATACGCTACACACTCTCCAGGTCTGTTCTGATGTCTGTGTCTCAGTAATAGTAGTTACGACTTCAGAAGCAAGACGGTGTTCATTGTGCTTTTCATGGCTATGTTCTTATTGTTTTTCATGTCTGCTTGTCCTTCCCCTCTTCATATTTAACTAATCTTAACTGCATCTTAAACTGATCGGAGTTCGGAGTAATTCCAACCATAGTCCTGTTGAACAAGCCTGTCGAGTGCTGTCAGTAGGAAGGAGAAGTTGGCACAGAATTTTGTACAACATCAACCGAATAGCAGACACGCAGCTTATGCTAACTGAATGGCGTCTGCTATCCGATCGATGCAAAATTCTGTACTAACTTCTCCTTCCTACTGACGGCACTCAGCAAGCTTGTATAGCAGGGCTGTGATTGGAATTACTCTGAACTATCACTTCAATTTTCTGTATGTGACTTTTTTATGTGGTGTCTGACTAGCTGCTTTGAATGTATGAACTTCATTTTACACCGAAATAAATCTTAAAAAGGAATGAAGCACTCATTTTTGTCAATTTTTTTTTTCAAACTTTGATTTTTTTCAATATGATTGCACACCTTCAGTTAATGCTAGATCTTTATGTTAATTGTAGGACAACTGAATCTTCCTCTGTTTTAATTCAGTGGTTCATTTGAGTTGTCCTCTGGCTATGGCCTCAGATGACTGGGATCGGCATCTACAAAATTAGGGAGACTGGATGGGACTTTGAGCTTCCAGTGATGTTGGTAGGTATTGTTGCTGCAATCCACCAGGGGGCACTCTCACCTTTTAAAATGGCTTACTAAAAGATTCATATGTTTTTATGTTTTGTAAACGTACTTTGCATAGCCATTTTGAAGCAGTTTCATTATTTAAACTGTAAATAATGTATTATTGTCAAAACATTAATTTCATAACGACTCATCAAGCGTTTACAGGCTCAGTTAAATGACAAAATATAATATATATATATAATATAATGACAACTATCCATAGTAATAGTTTATTTTTAAAATTGTAGTCTTGAGTTTTACTTGTGAGGCACAGTTTGCAAGTGCTACACTGCTGTCAGATGATTTGTCCTCTAACGAGATAATGGTAGTTGACGTTTATCATCCCCATTATAATATTACCGCATCAATTGGAAAATGCCTGTGGTTCAGAAATGCCATCGCGCCGCCCAAAGTGTCTGCCTTGGCAGTCTGAAGTGTTCAGCGGATTGGACATTTACCGCGCTGGCACAGTGATGGGCTTATAGGCTGTGGGGAGGATAATAGGAAATTTTCATGGTCCTATGGGGAGGTCTCCACAATTGCAGGGAAGCCATTCCAAAAACCTGCAATTACTGGGTGCAGGGATGAACAGGCTGGGACAGGCTCCCGCTGGGGGTAAGGAAGGCAACCGGTGCGAACAGGTACCACATGCTCCTGTAAGGTGGGAAAATAATTGCCACTCTTATTTTACCTGTGGTTGGTTTGATGGGGTCACCTGGGGTCATCAGATGCCCCTTCAAAGTGTATCTGTGGCTATGCAGGGTTGGTATGGCAAAGCGTATCTCTCCCTACCTGATCATGAAGGGTAAAGACTGGAGGAGGAGGCTGAGAAGTTCAGATATCCTGACTGATGATGGATAATCTGAATTTTGAAACATGCTGAATTGTAAGTGTACTCTTTATGTGCGTCCTTGTTGGTGATGCTTTCATTATGCAAAATTCTCCCCTCACCCCTCCCTGATTTTCAACAACAGTCTTCTTGTGCTTGTGGAAATCCTGTTATTATCTGGAAAAGCATGGCTGGCAGTTGTTAAGAAAAATGCTCTCAAAACCACAGATTTTACCCATTTTTTTTTTAATTCGCTGGTGTGAGGGACTAAAGTGAGATGTGCCTCCCATTGTGTTTTTACCATCTGCAGCACAGCACCAGTGTGATGCGTGTTTGGAGCCCAACATAAAAGAGATGAGAGGCAGACTGTCAGCGTAAAATAGGCCCACGGTGGATATGTTTGCACTTTGTTTACGCAAAGAATGCGGAGGCCTGCATGCTGACTGTAGACAAAAACATGGTAACATGACAATATACAAATTGTCAAATGAATATTATGAATCCGATAGCAACAAGCTGGTTCATGGCTTCTCTTTACCACAACAGAGATGTTTTATGTTAAAGATTACGGTACTGACAGCTATGAAGATGATTGAACTTTAAATGCTTACAGGAGAAATCTGTTGTGAATCAATTCATATCCCTTTTCGAAGTGACTGGGTGCTGCCTGTAGGGAAAAGAACCAGAAAATTTGATACATTGTGAACGGGCAGCTAATGTTAACTGAATGGGGCATAGGAGAATGAAACTGAAAATGAGTTGCTGTGGCCCATTCGTTTATAGTGTTGGCTACCGATTTGCTATTCTGTCTATGTTGTATCAGACTTAAACATTCTTTTTCCTTCTGATAACTCAGTGACCTCAAACTGGACTATTGATTGATTCACACTGGACTTCTCCTTTAATGGTTGCCATGGCAGGATCAGAAATCAGGGTTGCAGGTTGCCTACTTATGTATAGCTGTGGTTAAGACAACACAACACTATGTCCTTAGGAAAACATTTTGGACAACACAAAACCAATGTGGATACCACTAGGGGGCAGTATGGAGTGAAAGAGGTACCTGCATGTGTGAACATTTTTTGTTGGTTTGCTGGCTGAGTTCCCCTTGAGATGAATGTAAATAATGTACCAGAGCTTTCAAAATAATCCAAAAAAAAGACTTGGCAGGTGTTTTATGAGGTAAGGAAATTATTTCATTACGCCCAGTAGGCCTCAAGGACACCCATAATTTGTTTTGGTGATAAAATATTAATTTGAACAAAAGCTTATTTGTGTTCAATTACCTTGAAATTATATTTCAGACAAAAAGCACCCATTACCTTCCTTGCCAAGCTCTCAAAAGGCTTACTATTATCATGTTTACACCTATGCCAGATTTCTAAGAGCTAATTGAGATTTATTGTTTGTGACGATAAATCACATAGTGAGATACAGAATATCTGATAGCTTTTATCAGATATTGACCCAGTTTCCCACACGGATGAAGAGTTTTTTTTTCCCTTTGGAAATCTCCATTGAAGTTCTCTTTTACTTCAGGACAAGGCTTAATCTCCATGCAAGAAATTGGGATATTGTGTCCATACGACAATGCAGGATGACGGCATGACAAGAACGTTTATGTCATCGCTGAATGATACACACACACACACCATTTCATAACACAAAAATACTGAGGATAATAAACTCAAATCTTATTGAACTGCTCAAGAAGTTTGTGTCAGTTTGAGGAGATTGATGGTTAAGGTATTCTTGCGTTTGGTCATTTTAAATAAAGGGGCATCTGATCAGGCTGGCCTGGACTAACAACACGCCTCTCATGTATGTTTGAGTTGCAGCACTGAAAATACTTCAAATAGATGTTTGACCCAGATTTGGCAACTTCAGAGCGTTGCAGCCTCACACTCCACAGTTGCAGATTCCTACTGATCCTCTGTCTTTTTTTTTTTTTTTGAAGTATATCGTGAGACAAAGATAAAACAGAGCAGCAAAGACAAAGAGAGACAGTCACAAAACCATGGCCGACTCAGGGGAGAGAGGGAGACAGCTGAGAAGGGATGAGGAAGCCATGTGGCGGCCCTCTGTTCCACCGACCCCAAAACCCCCCACCCTTGGAGGGGCCTAAGTGTCCACACTGATTGATCTTCAGGTCCCTTTTTGGCCGGATACTAATGTCACCACAGCAGGTAGTTCTGTTAAACTCAGCCCAGTGGTTCTCTCTCTCTGTAGCATCAGAAGCGTTTGCACCGCACCAAAGCTGCACATGAACAAAGACGGGTGGGGTAACACAAAAGGCAGCTTTGAAGCTCGAGAAACGATGCAGAGAAATGAGTAATTACAGCAAAAGGCGAGAGTGAAAGACTGTCAACACAGTATGTGGACAGAGATGAAGGTATTACAGTGTCTAACTAAAATTCAAGACCCCCCTCCCCCCAAAAAAGGAAGAATTCAAAGAGCACGATGTAAAGAGAGAGAAAGAAGGTCAGACAGCAGGAGAGAAAAAAAATGAAAACTGTGGTGGTGGGGGGCTGTTTGTGTCTGGATGTCATCTGCATAGTAGGGGGGCGACTAAAAGGAAAGAACATGGGATATTAGAGAGAAAGAAAGAAAGAGAGAGAGGGAGGGACGGAGACTGGGAGAGAAAGGTTGTTAAAGTGCCAACACCATGTGCTCGGCACGTCTCCATTAGAATGTCGAGTTGGATTTCAGCAAAGGGTGAAATCATTGGCTGCGCCCATTCAATGATTAATGAGTTTCCCCTACACAAGGGATGGAAAATTACTTCCCGTCTTCATTCACCACTGCACTGACAACAAAACAAAAGAGAACAATACTCGAAACATGATACTGAAAATATTTGGTTCCGAATTACTGTTTGTTGTTAAAATCTCTGCTACTTTGCATGACTAATGTACCTAGAGACTCATCCATTACTACTACTATCCTAGAGAAAACTCTAGAGTGAGAGGATAATTGTCAGGCGGGGCCAGGCCCAATTCCCAAATAATCCACTTCTTCTTCCTCTTCCTATGTGGATGCTAAGGTTAGCTTAGCTTAACACACTGACAAAGCATGCAGTGAAGCAGGGTGACTTTCCTGATGCTAGTCTCTGAGGAATGACTCACTCTCTTCTGTTTGTTTAAACCTGTGCTGGGCTGCTAGGTGATTAGCTATGCACTGAATGGAGTCTGTGGTGTATTGATTCACTTTGTGAGGGACTCCAAGCCTTTCTGCTGCTGAGTTGAGGGTTTTCTGTGGAAAGCTTGAGTTGTGTAGGCAGGGCAGGCTCTGGTATAATAGTAAGTTTGGTCATGCATTGTTGACTGATTGATTGGCTACCTGCGGTGATCTCTGTGGAGGTCAAAGAGGGTCAACAACTATCTCCTCACCTGGGATTAATGTCAGGAGGCAATTCCATGGAATGTGGACTTTTTTGGTCACATCCATATAACGCCAATAAAGTGTTTGTAAAGTTATTTGTATGATGTGAGTGATCATATAGCATCTCAGGTTTTACTGTATTCAGCTGTTGAGGTTATATGAAAAAATAAAGTGCATATTAAACATATTTAAATAACACTATGTTTGCTCATGCTCTGTCACATCCATAACATGATATTGCCCAGGGTGTCATAACTGTCGCACTACATCCGGTTGCTTGGTTCTGTAGATAGCAGCATGAACAGGTCTCTTGAAAACAGAAAAAGCATTTACCCTTGCTATTCTACCTCATAACTATGGATTCAGTCAGGCGAAGATCTATATATTACTCTGAGGTAATATAACAATTTGATGCACAGTTATGCAGAGGTGAAAGTCATGAATCAAGCAGATAATTCTAATGAGGGCTTTTACACTCATACATTATGCAGTGCTATTGAATAAGTAATTTGCGTAGAAATGCTGTCACACTGTTTGTCTCTGCCCTAATTTCATGTACAGTCTGTGTGACGGGTTGGCGTTTGAGTTGTCTTTCCAAGCATCTCATCAAGGCAGTCAAGGCCACAGGAGAATGAAGCCCTCCTCAACCTTTGACCTCTCATGGATGACCCAGTGCCCTCATTGTGACAAAATGATGTGTACCTGGCAACGTTTGTGTTGTCTACTGTTGGAAGAGCCTGAGGTGATGCTCAACATCAGTCTGCGGTATCATAGACTAATATCCAACACTTCTCTTCTTGGAAAGAAGGTGAGATAAGCCAAGATCACCGGCCCCTTGGGCTTTGCAGTTATTGGTCGGAGCCATCCCTCTATAGAGTCAGTGAGGCCATGTGCTGCTGACAAGGTTTCGACTTTCCTCTCTGAACCAATGAAGGTGCGAACATAATATCTGACTCCCAGACTAAAGGATATTGAACTTAAACCTGCAGCCCAATTAAACAGATCAATAGGCTGTGTCCTAGTAATGTGTATACTCTAGGATGTAGTGTGTGGCTTGAACATCCTGGTGCTGCCTGAGATTTTAATCTATATGTGGTGATCTGAGCTTGTTTACATGAAATCAACCAGTGCTTTTGGATAATTAACTCAAATACGAATGAGTGTATGATGCATGAATTTCTTAAAAAGTGTATGTCATCTTTTTGGTGTAGTAATGCAATAACATGCCAAAATGGCACTTCTATTTTTTAATGCTGTCTTGGTGATTTTAAGCACCTTTATTGCCTCTGCATATTGCTCCTTTCTCGAAAAGCCCTACACAAATAATCACTGGTCGACTTGGTGATTGATTGACTGACTGACAGACAGCAATGCTGTCAATGAGACTTTGTAGCTTAGTCCGAGTATAAACCAATTACATCTACATTTCTCAACTGTACTGTACTGAGCTCTCAGTAACATTATCTTCACAGTGGAGATGAGATAGCACCTTGAATTGGTGTTATATCAGTATTATATTATGCAGAATATATCATGGAGGCCAGTCGAAACCTCTCGACACAGCTTTGTGAGGGGGTCCAAGATCCCAGTGTAGCGTGCTGACTCTTTGCATTTGTATAAATGGCCACATTAAACTACACAGGGTTGATAAAAAGGTGCTTAAATTGAGTCTGTTGAGTATTGATCCAGTCTGAGGCAGAGCTCAAAGACTCCGACGGCCTTGATGTGCCACTAGGCTGCACCAGGAGACTGCTGTATTGATCGGGCAGCCTTTGAGAATCGCCCCCATGAAATCTGTGTTGTGTTGAGTCCAATCTCAAGCCGAGAGGGATACTTGGACATCGGTGGTAACTCTAGTGAATTTAATAGCCGCTGGTGTTCAAGGGGGTGGAAAAATTGTGTGACTTCATCCTTGTCCTTATGCGACTGGTTTTGTGTCATGCTTTCAGTGACTTTCAAATGAACAGATACTTAAATCTTAAATCCCAGTGGCTTTCCTAAGACCTGAAACCTCAAAGACCTAACTGGTATGATGTAGCTTAATGATTGGTTTAGTCTTGGATTGTACAGGACTTAGGCCTCATTCACATGGCAAGCAGTGCGTTTGCGCTCTGTAACCGTTGCTGTCCGTTCGCGGTGCATGTGTGCCTGTGTGTTCACACCAGAAACGGTCTCCTGCTCGAACTGCCCCAGCTCTCTTAAAGTCTACAGAGACCGCATTATGCCGTGTGTGGAACGCGTGAAAAATACGATTTTTTTATTTCCAGCCAGAAAGACTGCTGGTTGCTGTTGCGGAACAAGCAGAATGCGCATGCGGGGTGCATGCTCTAATCTGTTATCGTGCATTCAAAACGAAAATGGACCAAAACCGTGTCCACACTGCAAATGCATGGATTGCTGTGTGAATGAGGCATTCCCTTCGAAAGGGAAGGCTTCATTGCTGCAGGGGAATCTACAGTATTTGCAGTAGAAAGAAGATGTGACTTAAGGGAGCATGAATGAATGTAGGAAAAAGGGCTGGTTATGGCTGAGTTGTTGCAAATAATGGAACTAAGCCTCTTCATTACATGTCCATGTGTTGGCAAACAGTTGCAGCTGGCATCTTAGGACTTCACCTTTTATTTTTTACCAGGGAATATTCATAATTAAAGAACCTTCACGAGCACCATACCGCACAGAGAGGGGCTGTGCTTGACAAAGGCAGGCAACTTTTCCAAAGAATTTTAATCACCATTATAACAAGACCACAGGAGGATAATGAGGTAACTGTTCACTGGCGTGGCTCTCGTTAATCAATTGGTGAAAAACTCCTGAAAATTTTTTTTTTATTTATAATACGCTGTATGATAGCATAATAGCACTCGTTAGGGAGAGAAGAGAGTAGAGGAAATATGACCTGCTCAAAAAAATAACTTCACTTTATTATTTTTTCATTGTCTTCTTAAAGGGAATAAAAAGTTGTAGCCTTCAAACTATCATACTTCCAATAGCACTGCTGGGGTTGGTAAACTTTACAGTGCTTAAAATATAAGCCAGCACGCGCAAACCCCTTGGGTTCATACAGCACACACACACACACACACACACACACACACACACAGAGAGAGAGTATAACTAAGTACAAGTATATATGCCATCTTGATATGTGAAGATGCACTTTGGTTCAATAAACTTCTTTCGTTTTATGGCGAGCTGAAGCTTTGAGACTTAGAAGAGAATCCAGTCGACTACAAGATGACCTTACAGCAGGCTTACTTGTTTGGGCACATACACCACCTACCACTGACAATGGCCATGTTTATTTTCAACTTTCAATTTCAGCACCTTCAAGTGAGTACCCTTGGCATGTTCAAGGACTTGAGATGTCTACTGCACAGCTCCTCTTTATATGCTTGCTTTGTTCTCTATATTCTTTCACTCATAGCTTTACTACTCCATATAGTCTCCTCCAAATAGTCTCCCCCATATAGCCTTTGTTCTGTGCGCTGTGTTCATCTCTGCATCATGCCATGTGCAAATAATGTGTCAGATGAATCTGTCTTTCCAGACTGTGATGAGTATATTACAAAAGGACTTGTCTGATCAGTCATGACATTTCATGCTATGTTTGCTCAACTCACTCACACTAAAACAGGATATTAGAAGAAGGAGAATCACTAAAGGAGTAAGATTGAGGAAGTCTAAAGCATTAGAAGACTGAGGAACTCTAAAGGGCCGTTTAAACCTCAGGTACAGCTTTTGTTTTCTATGACATACATTTGATGGAGTAAAACCTGCGTGTCAGGAGTACAGAGACCCCTACTGCTGCATTTGCGGATGATTTACAGTCATTTTAATACAAGCTTAATATTATATTAAATATGTGATGTTCACTCAAGGGTATAAGAGCTCTTTTTTCTCTCATACACACACACACACACACAAAGTGCTGTATCCCTAGATCATCTCACCTCATGCCTATCAGGAGTCTTTGTTGTCACCGTCCCCCGTGCGTCAAAGCAGAGCAAGAAGTGCAAACGAAGGGGGAAAATCTCACAAAAGACGAGGAGATCAAAGATGAAAGCCGGTAACCAACAGGCCTTCTTCGCTCCGGAAGCGAGGGATGAGGCAATGGGGGAGACGACAAAGGCACTGGTGGGAGAGAGATGGAGGAAAGAAAAGACTCCACACAGACAGGGGGAGAGAGGGAGCTGTCAAAAAGTAATGGGCAGGGGAGGTGAAGGTTGGACACTTTTTTTTTTTTTCTTTTTTTGGTGTTGGTCCTCCCTTTAAACACATAAAACCGAAAAGGGGGGTAGTGTGTGAATGTCCATTAGAGGAGGCACTCAAGGGCCATGACAAAGAGAGAAAGCAGAGAGAGAGAGAAAGAGGGGAGGAAACAGACTGATGGAGAGAAAAAGGAAGATGGAAAAGCAAAAGGATCAATTAGAGGGAGAGCAGAAATGTCTGTAATGGCTTCTCACAGCAGGGGAGAGGGAGGGAGAGAGGGAGAGCAAAAGAGGGGAGGAAGCTGAGAGAAAAAAAAAGTGGGAAAAAAAAGGCAGCAAGCATTTAACACCTCGGTAAGCTACTGCCAGACATGACAGGCTTTTGGACTGAAGTTACAGTTGTGTAAATCACTGTCTGTAGAAAATGTGTCTGTCTCTCAATCAGTCTGTGTGTGTGTGTGTGTGTGTGTGTTTTTGTGTGCGTATATGTGTGTGTTCATACGAGTACATGTGCATGGGCTTATTTACAAGTTCATATAGAAGTGTGTGAGTCTGACACATATGTCACATCCATGTGGCTGCCCACATCATCATCCTCTTTCTCCTTCTGTCTCAGCTAATTTTTTTTTTTTTCCAGACACAGACGCACAGGCCCTGTATTAGTCTCCGGGTCTAAAGATAATTACTTAATTGGTGCTGCTTTCAGCGGCTGTCAGTGGCACGGAGAGAGAGAATGGCCAGAGAGCTGTGCCGATAAGGCCTTAATCAGAGCGCTGCAGTCTCCCTGGCTCGCTGAGAGTCCGTGCCGTCGGATGAACAGACAGCTGCTATCCCCTAAGCTGCTCGTGGTGGTCCACCTCACACAGCGCGGCCGAACACGTGTTGGATATTGTGAGAGAGAGAGAGAGAGAAGAAAAAAACAGCCAGTGTTTATGAGGTGACAGACCATTTATGAAAGGAATTGCATTAGTGTCTCTTTGATAGCGCATGTTTGGTTGGCATAAATATTTTCCTCATGCAGGGAAAAAAAATATGAGATGGAGTTGAATAATTTAGGAGGGTTACATTTAAGTTTCATCAGACAACAAGCTTCCCTGCACCCATGAAAACTGAGAGCTGTGGCTGTATTTAAGCACGTGATTCAGCTGGTGTGCAGAAAGAACACACCCCTGAGGATAGAATGCAGACACAAAGGACAGCTAACGGCCAATGGCACTGATCTGTAACTGGACGTTCTACCGTGTAATATAAAGAGCCAATCAAATTGTCAAAAAAAAAGGCATCACTGACATTTCTCCTCACCTAAATATTCTGTTTAACTCTAACATTACCAGAGAAAAAGCAGTACAGTAAAATGTGATGCAGGGATGTCAACCCCCCCAAAAAATCTTGTTTCACTTTAGCAGCGACTGAAATGTTTCTGTTTATGTTACTCAGTGGCCATCCAATGTATTTCAGTGCCTGTTTGACCATTCTCTGTAAAGTCACTTCATTCATTTAGAAACAATAGACACTGGTGGACTTGCCTATAAGGACTAACTGCTCGTCTCAGTTGGCTGTATTATATAGTTCAGTATGGGGAACAGTGTGAGGGCTGGGTCACAAAGCATTCATGTGGATATTCTTGTGCTGGTCACTGATGAAGTATTCATATCGTCCCAATATCATCCAACATTGCTTAGGGGTATTCATTTACATGCAAGAGAGAGAGAGAGAGCTATGAGATAATATTACTGTACTTTTAAGGCTCCACATGCTGTTTTGTTATCTCACACAAACACACACACACACACACACACACACACACACACACACACACGTACATGGATGTGTAAAGAGTAGAGCTGTCAAACTATTTTAAAAGGTTTAACCGTGATTAATCTCATAAAATTATGTAGTTAATCACAATTAATCGCAAAATCACACAAAAAAAAACACTTCTAGACTTCTGGATTACACAGTCCAGGCCAATGCTAGCCAGTCAACTAACTAGCATTCTTTTGAGATGTCAGGAGGGAGGTTTACCAATGTTCCACACGCAAAGCTAGACTAGCGGACATCCATTACACTCACCCCCCTAAGCCTCACTCCCATCTAGGTTCATGGCAACGCCCTAGCTAGCCAACTGAAAAGCCCAGGCTGTCAGTCAACTGACTAGGAGGCTCTTGATATGTCAGGAGCAAAATATACTAACGTTACACGCAGTAACGCTAGGTTAGCTGGCATCAGGTAGGCCTAGATGTAATGGATGTGTGTGTATCAAGGATACTAGAGAAGCGCTTTTGAAGATGTATATATTTCTTTAATTATTATTTTCTTTTGGAATTGTCATTATTTTTTAATATTTTCTGAACTTTGATTTCACCTCTGGCATCACTTGTTTCTTTTGTTTCTTGTTACTTTGATTATTTGATATGACTGTTATATCAGGGCATTGCTGAAAACTGCCCTGTGCAGTTACTCAGAACGGCAGTATCACAACCCAGTACGTCTTGCCTAGAGTCTCTCATTGCAACACACAAGTGGCTACCTGAGTAGATGACTGCATTTCCACGAGGAATTAATAGTTGTCACTCATTCCGCCCGCAGAAATAATTGCCCCCGATAAGTGCGGCCTTGACATGGCCGTTGCCTGCAAGTGTATTAAAGAGATGGCAAAAGGACAGTGCGTCAAATTTCCTTTTTTTTTTTTCTTGAACTGTCTAAGAGGGTACGTGTCAAAGGCGTATAATGGATACGCGGTGCAAAAATCAATTTGAGGTTCTTTTTGAGTGCATGCCTTGGCTGAGTTTTTTTTCTTTTTTTTTCTCCTTTCTTTTTCTCTACCTCCAATTTGAAACTGCCAATTATGTATCTCTCCTAAGCTTTTTTTTTTGGGCGAGTGAAGACACCTACTTAAGTCAGAGCGGGAGGACAGACATGTATCTCCTCCTGAAAAAAAAACAGTTCTTCTCAGGATTTTAATTTGACATGTCTATTGCCTTCTTTTTGGTTTTACATGCTTCACGTCACGTGTTGATGTGTAACACGTGTTTCACCTGTCGCTGTTGGAAATGTGTAAGGCTACATACTGTAGGTAACAGTGTGTCTAAATATTGATTGTGTGTGTATGTGTGTAAATAAGTAGGTGGACACGTGTTTGTGTGTGTGTATAAGCAAGTGTATGGGTTGTGTGTGAGTCTGTCTGTGTGTATTTTAAGTTTTGTCAGTTGACGCATACAACATGAGGTAAGAGTGTTGCAGTTGTGTGCAATTCTCTCACTATAAGGAGATTTCAAGGCAAAGAACGGACATACACCAGACACACACACTTGAAGATAAAAGCTGCTGCTTTGGAGGCGTCGGCCTGAATAAATCTGCAGCACCTTCGGCAGCACAGCAGCCAAGACTGGGGCCGCGCCCGCTTGCATCCGGCAGGAGACGCAACAGGGGTAAGAGGCAGCAGATAAATTGGACAGTTCAGAAAAGCTGAAAATCCATCATGCCTCCCTACTCCTCCAGCACCACCCCTAAACATGTTCCAATTCACACACACACACACACACACACACACACACACACACACACACACACACACACACACACACACACACACACACACACACACCTACTTACAACTTCCCTCAGACACACACACACACACACACACACACACCTACTTGCAACTACCCTCTCAGACACACACAGACACACACACACCTACTTACAACTACCCTCTCAGACACACACACACACACACACGTATTTATACAGACAGAAGAAGGCATACACATACTCACACCTACTCATAAACACACACCTACAGACCATTTCCACACACACACACTCACTCACCTACAAATGCTCACTGGTCTCTCACAAACACACACACCCACAGACCATTTGCACACACACACACACACACACACACACCTTAGACATGAGCGTGGAATCACATGAATAAATAATGCGTGGAAATAAAAACAGCAGGCAGCAATCACAGGGGGCGAGCAGGCAAAGTCAACAACAAGCCAATCATCTGCTGGGCAGCCATCATGGCTGCAGCCTCTTCAAGTTGTTTTTTTTCACCCTCGTGTGTGTGTGTGTTTTGCTGTTATGTCCCCTGCAGAGTGCTGATAATCTGTTTTTGAAGGTTTTTGTATTGTTTTTGTTGTGTTTTTTTTTGAGTGATCTGTCATTACAGTAATTTGTTTGTTTTTAGGGATGTATTGTTATGGAGACGTAATTTTGAAAGGGGCTATGATGTTCAAGGGTTGTGTAAAGCGCACCGACAACATCATTTTGTATTTCTTTATGTACAAACTTATTCAAACCTGCCACTGCTGCCTCCCTGCGGTCCATTTCCAGATGTTAGCATTGAACCACCGTAGTACAACGGAAGTTCAAACTACCCAGCAGCCCGACTCCAACAGTTTCTCAAAATCTTCAACCACTTTCGAACTTTTGAAGTCTGAACTATGTTAGTATGGAACACCATCCTCTAAACTGCAAAGTCTTCAGATGTTTTGGAAGCTTTCGGACAGTATTCAGAGAGAGTGCTCCACAGTGGGTTAAGATGCGAATGGAGATGAATTACGCTAGTAAGACTTTTTGTCAGGTTTTTTTTTTAACGACAGCTTGTTTTTCAATTTGAAATGTTAATACAATTATCTGATTGTATGGAAGTTGTAATTTGACACTTCAGTGGGGTAATAGGATCATGTTTAACAATGCATTGGACTAACATAGTTATCAACATCATTAGTTGCTCAGTATATACAATGGCGTTGGGAAACATTAGTGTCGTAAGTCCATCTCTCTAACCAAGGAAGTAGCTACGGAAGTTAGCAACGGTGCTTTTGGGAAAAAGACCTCTTTTCAAATATATTTATTTACAAATGTAATATTTCTCTCCGTCCTACAGATTTTACCATTAATAATTCAATGATTATGTAAATGTGAATAAGAGAGACAAATATATATTATTATTGTTGATCTACTCCGTGCATTCCTTGGATGTGGATGTGCATTTTGGGTTTTGGGTGTGTGGCTGAGTGGTTATAAATTCATACAGATATTTGGGGAAGTTATGGTTTAACCGGAGGCATGTCAATATAGACGATTGAGAGAAAGTTCTCTCAGCTTCTAAAATATTATCTTGGAATATTTGGTTTTGAAAAATGGGTTGCTTAGCAACCAATTTGACAAAATGCTTAAACTCTTAAACAGTGGAGGAGGGGAAAAACAGTGGATGAAACAGAATATCTGAAGTTTTTGAAGATGGACCTGAATTTTGATGGGCTTCTTGGCACATCATCAAAGCAAAAAAAAAAAAAACTTTCTAACTGTGCCTAAAGAAAAATATTAGTCCTCACAGTCTCTTTACAAAACAGCTTAGGTGGACCTTAGGGGAATTGTGTAAAACCACAAACAAGCCCAAATCATTGAGGAGCACAATACAATAATAATGTAAAGTTATTTGAGAAGAAGGGCATAACTTTGCTCTCCAGTGTTTTGAAGGGCAAAACACTGAAAATTACTTTGACTCTCAAGAAGAACCAACTTTCCAAACTTTTCATGCGTAGGCTAAGATGTGCAGACATAATGTGTGAGGGTGATTACACAGACCAACCACTGGAGCGATCCCAGTAGAAAGAAAATGTCTAATTAAGGAGAAACCACTACAACCATGTCAGCTTTAGTCTATTCCACATTACAGACCATAGATTTGGTCATCTAGTCTTTGCTCAGAAGACAGTGCTGTTGAGGAAACATCTTAAAGTAACACCATGCAGTTCTTTTACTTTAGAATGACAGCTGATGCTACACTCACTTATATAGAGAATGTCCTAAGGTGTTTTCCTGCCTATTTCATTTCAGCTCATGGATTGATATGAGACAAATTTTGTGATTGTCCCAGGGTTTGTTTTGTGTTAATGGGGGGGGGGGGGGGGCAATCCACATTCTGGATCATGGCCCTTTTTTTAGTCCTATTTTGGCTAACTACCATTTTGGTGCTAAATGGAGTTGCATATTGACGTTGATAGTCATCAGTGTCAATTCTTCTATAGTGCTGCTTTAATACTTACCAAATAATCCTACTAAGCTACTAACTGCTTTTCATAACATTAGGCTTGATTCTCTCTATTACCATCCCCTGCAGTTCTCATTTAACAACATGGCTGCCCATAAACTACATTTAACTGGCTAATAGGCTAGTTAGATAAGACCTTAGATGTGTTTCGTTAGGCACGTCTGTTTTTTGGCCATTTGTTAAATGAGACCTGCTGGGCATGGTAAATACAGACAGAATCAAACATGAAATGAGATTAAAGTTAAAGAGCTGGTGCTATGATGGTCAGGCTGGACCCAACGACACGGCCAAAGACTAGAGTGATGAGAAAAACAACAGATCAGGTGGTGCAGCGGTGACAGAAGCGGAGGAGGGGTGGTGGGTGGTGACTGGGGTGGGGACGGGGTAGGATTAGTTTTGCTTCTGTAACGACAGATCATAAAAAAACACACAAGAGGAGAGAAAACAGACAGAGAGGATGAAGATTAGTGCCACTTGAGTAACAGAGCCTCAGAGAGGAGGTGGCAAAGAAAGACAGACAGAGAGGAAGACGGGGGAGAGATAGAGAACGGGACGCGAGGAGGAAGAAAGGGGAGAGATAGGCAACGGGATGCGAGGAGGAAGAGAGGAGGGGAATCCTCAGAGTTTAGACGGGATTAGTTATGCTTCAGGAACGAGGGAAGAAAAAAAATGATGGTGATGGAATACTGTGATCCTGTCTGCAAGCATACTGTAGAAAGGGAGAAGACCAGGGCCGTGAGTTTGTGCTTAAGGCAGAAAAAGGTTGAAAGAGGCTTGTATTAACTTTTGTTACTTTGATCAATAGCTACTTGAAGCTAGCCAGGCAACTAAGCGGAAAGGAACTAGATGAGTTTTGACCACTGCCTGTATTCTCAACACATTGCAACTGAACCAGAAGATTCAGAGAGCAAACTTAAGAAAATAAACAGTCTTGAGTCTTGAGCAATGCCACTACACATTGTGCAACTGAACCAGAAGATTAAACAAACTTATACACAGAAAACAAAAACAAAAACAACTGAAGCACAATCACTAAAGAAAAAGCACAATTGATAAAGATGGCTCTGTGTTGAGCACAATACTGTGTTACAATGGCAAGTTAGTGCGCTGTGATTTGTGTTCTTGTTATCACTGTTGATGAGGATCATCTCTGACACATCTACCAGATGGAAATAAATGTTCCGCATGTTGTTTGAAGTTGCTAAGTCGTCTTTTATTATGGGTGTTTTGAGCACAGCTTGTTCAGCAGCTATATGAGGGCGAACTTCAGAGGACATCTGGACACACAGCACTCTTGAGGCATTTTTTTTTGATTTTACGGTGTTTACATTGTTTCTTCACATCCTGTCGCCAGCATTATTACATTCAAAAAAAAGAAATGCTACAAAAAATGGTACACATAATTGTCAGAATAAATGTCACATGCTCCTGGAGCGCCCCTGAAATACTGCAGCTCTGGTTGTACTGAGCTGAGAACAACCAACAACAATAGAAACCAGAAATGCAGGGAAAAAAAAACAAAGCACATGCAATATTCACGAGATTCTTTCAGCTAAATTCATTTTTAACCTTTATTCAGCCAGGCTAAGCTGGCTGAGTGCGCTTTGGTATATTTAGTATTTCAGCACGCACACACACACACACACACACACACACACACACACACAGACTGCAGATACCTGGAAGCGGCCCAGCACAGCCACAGTGTTCTGCTGAGGGCGAGTGGGCATCTCCACAAGAGCAGTTGGGGGTTAAGTGTCTTGCTGAAGGGCACACAGCACAAGTTAGTCTGAGAAAGACTAAGGGAATCTGCTCTCTCCAAAATACACACACACACACACACTCCCTGATTTTGTACAATGGACAATGGAAGAGTTGGTAGCTATATTTATACCTCTTGTTGTCAGTTTTCAAGTAAAGTAAAACTGACTGGTATTTTGGCACTTCTATTCAAAGCACCACAATCATTTAAACCCACGCCAACCAACTGTCAAGTCACAACACTACTACTAGCCTGGTTGACTCTTAGTAATCTGTGAGCTCAACTTGATTTGACACTGCAGCTCAGCACGGCCATGGGGCCTATTTCCACTTTGTTTCATTTGCGTAAGATAAGGGTCCAATAAAAAAAACAATTGTGATGGAGGCAGGCTTAAAATGACCTCTGTCTCATCACAGCAAACATCATCGGAATCAGTGGTCTGACTCGTTGCAGGTCTCTCCAATAGCATACAGAGACATTATGGCTATTGAATCAGTGTTCTGACTCATTGTAGGTCTCTCCAATAGCATACAGATTCATTATGGCTGTTGAATCAGTGTTCTGACTCATTGTAGGTCTCTCCAGTAGCATACAGAGGCATTATGGCTGTTGAATCAGTGGTCTGACTCGTTGCAGGTCTCTCCACTAGCATACAGATTCATTATGGCTGTTGAATCAGTGTTCTGACTCATTGTAGGTCTCTCCAATAGCATACAGAGGCATTGTGGCTGTTGAATCAGTGGTCTGACTCGTCGTAGATCTCTCCAATAGCGTACAGAGACATTGTGGCTGTTGAATCAGTGGTCTGACTCATTGCAGGTCTCTCCAGTAGCATACAGAGGCATTGTGGCTGTTGAATCAGTGGTCTGAATGGCTTTAGGGCTCTCCAATAGCATACAGAGGCATTATGGCTGTTGATTCTGCCCCAGGGAAGTGGGTGATAACAGGAAAGACCAAATGCAATCTCAGACTGAGGTGGTGAGTGTATCATCCATCCAAAGGACAAAAAGCCATGATTAAAAAGTTAAAAGAACTACACAGTGTTGATTTAATGCATACTTTAATGCAGAGAAGGAATTAAACATGCAGACAGATATACAAATTTACAGTTTATTTCCACATGGATACTCCTTGGCGCTGAAAGCCTTGCAGCCACATGGGATTTGAACACCTACTAGAAGGAGAAAAGTTGTTTTGTTTGGCAGCAGAGTGTTAAATTGGTGATTGGTGACGCTGCCCCCGGACTTTTTTGACTTTGTCTGAAGGGTGCACTTTGATGTAACAAAAAACAGCCAGGGGACACGAGTCTAGTCTTCTGAATTTACTCTGTTCAGCGTACTTGTGAGCCACTGACAAAGTAGATCTAACATACGTGCATACCAGTGTAATTTAGTCTTCCTATTCAGTGTTCTACATATTTTTCCTGCACACATTATACTCTTGAATTTTTAATGCATTTAAAGGTGGTTGCACCAGCTGTACAAGAGGGTCCAGCTGCTGATAACACTATACATCTTAAGAGCAGTGACCTTTATTAGTACTTGCGTGGTCTCTGGAGGATAAGAACAGTATGGATTAGAAAGGCATTTGTAAAAGCAACAGCAATACGTTATGGCTTGGTGGAACCTGACACAACTGGCATTTACACAAAAGCTGTTTACAAAGAAGAGAATAGACTCCAGAGAGCTAAAACAATTAATTATGGCATGTTGATATTTACAAGATCATGCGTGTTTATATAAGGTTGCAGGTGCAGTTCTAAAAATGTCCTTTTTTCTTTCTTTCTTTCTTTCTTTCTTTCTTTCTTTCTTTCTTTCTTTCTTTCTTTCTGTCCCTTTTTTGCACTTTTTGCATCTTGTATTGATGTCTCATTTATTTTGATATCAGCTATGGCTACAGGTACTATCACTTGTAGACTGGGTTCATCGGCCATTGTCTCTGCCTCAGTGGCACACAAGGGGTCTGTCCAAAACAAAGAAAATCCTGCCATCCACGATAACATATTGATAACATTTGGCAACATCAACGTATGTCCGAATGAAATATTTTCATAAAATTCTGCCCCCGGCTGCAGGTGGTTCACGCAGAAGACTATTTCAGGTGTGAATACACAGGCGCATACACACTTTGAACGCACAGCAAATGCTACACATTACGTACACACCGATTGCCGTGTGATTGACGCCTTAGGCGAAGTGAAGACGGCGAGGCAGAAGGTAGCTACCTCCTTGTTTCAGACAGACCCATGGAGGTATGATCAGAAGGCTTGTCTGAAGACTGTGCTTTATGGATCCGTTCCTCCGTGTTGTCCCAAATGGGCTTCCTTTAATCTACTGCTGTCTGTAATGCTGAAGATGGATTTGTTGTGATAGGTTGAGGTTAGGGTGTCTGAGATACTAACCTTGATTATGGTGAAGAGTCTAGAGCTTTTGTGAAGATCCTGAAGCCATCTTTGTTATTATTATTGTGGGAACCTGAATTAATTTCTTGTTTGTTGTTTGTTTAGGCAGCTGGACTTGCCTTTGTTATAGTTTGTGTGGGAAGCTTGCTATTTGCATCTAAAGACATTAGGTGGCGCTGCTGCTAAAAACACCTGCCCCACATCCCACGGCTTTGAGGCGGAACTCCTGTGTCCTCGTCTGGGGATCTCTTTCTGCTGAAGGCTCAAGGGACACCGGTAACTGTCCGCACTGCTCTGCTCTGCACTGCACTGCTGGAGTACAACTGAGGGAAGGTGGGGGAAAAGAGGACCAACTCCCCAACCTACAACCCCCCCGCACCCATTTGCTTCAGTGTTTCCCAAGTGGACAGGTGTAAAACAGAACACACATTCAGCAAAACAGACTTTTACATGTGCAGCGTGCTCCTCCACTGTGGATGAGTGATATTATGAGAGTCTGACTACCTGACTAATAGAAAACACTGGCGTTAAAGAAAAAAAAAAAAAACTCTGACACATCCTTCATCTGGGTTGTCAACTAGTGATCCGAAGTCTCAGCGATAGTATTAAAGAAGTGAATGGACAAATTGCATGTGTGTATAACTCTCTCTAAAAAAAATCACACTTATTTATTTACGAGTGCCTTACATATCAAGGTCAACATGTATTTGTGGTTGCTCACTGGAGAGCTCTCCAGCGTTCCCTCCAGTAATGGATGACAAATGGATTGTACACGTGTGTTAGCTCATACCTGGGGATATGGTAGGCCGTGTGTTGTGTAGTCCCCATAGATGAGGTAGGAAAGCTGAACATCGATTGTTGCATGTTTTCATGTAATGTGTTGTTTTAATTTTTCATGTATTCAGGAGAGTAGCTTCAATTAAAATAAATCTATAGGCATACAGTCACACTGTGTATTCCATTTGTATTATGTATGTAAATTTGGAAAGTGTTTTTTTATTTATAAGTAAGATGTTTTCAAGAGATTGTGAGGCAGCAAAAAGTAAATGGTGTTATATGTAATTGTTTTGCTGGGGACGCAATGCACTTAATGCACTCATTCAGGTATGGTCAGGACTCAGTCAGGTTTCCATGGCAACACCATTAAGAGTGCCGTCACTTTTTTTTTTTTAAATCCACTCACCCCGCCCCCCAGCATGTGCACCAGAGTGAGGTCAGATCGCATGTACACATCGAATGGAATGGAGACAAAGACTTGCCCTTTCTTTACTCTGACACAACACGAGATTCCCCTCAACCCACGGAAAACACAGAAGATTGCAGAACTCTGACAGAGAGAGAGAGAGAGAGAGAGGGAGCACCACTGATGAACGAGTAGAAAGAAAGAGGAGGGGAGAGAGAGAGAGAGATTGAAAAAAGACAGATGGGGAGGGGTGTTGACATAGAGCTCACCAAAAGTCCAGGGAGGAAGAAGGACAGAGAAAGAGAGGGGGGGGGGGGAGCAAACGAAAAGCAAGAAACAGAGAGAGAGGGAGAGGTTCTGTTTAATTAGTGCCCCTCGAGATCCCCTCCATGGAGCAAGGCAGGAAGCAGGGATAGACTTTAATTGGCCTCGCATGGCGGCGGGGGGGGGGGGGGGGGGGGGTGAAGAGAGCAGACCTACACCTCAGAATGATGGGGTGCACAGCCATTGTTTTGTGTGTGCATGTGCCAGTGTGGATTAATGTCAGTACGTGTGTGTGTGTGTGTGTGTGCGGTGTAGTGAGCGAATGTATGTGTGTGTGCATACATGCCTGTGTATGTGTAGGCGCGTGTGTTTATATGTGCGTGTATGTATGTGAGCGACTGTGTGTCATGCGTGCATGTGTGTGTATATGTATCTGTGCGTATGCATGTGTATATGTATGTGTGTTTGCATGTGTAGTGTGTCTTGAAAAGGGAGAGACGGTGTGAGTGTGTGTGTGTGTGTGTGTGTGTGTGTGTGTGTACAGTAAAACGCATGCAAAATTGTAGGGTAAGAACAAAGAGGACTGAAACACAGGGAGAGTAAATGGGAGAGATGGATGAGACACAGAGGAGAGGGAGGAGTGAGACAGAGATGGATGGAATCAGACCAGCTCAGAGAGGGATAGAGAGACAGAGAGAGATGTGGGAGAAATAGAGAGAGAGAGGGGGAGAGAGAGATGGGGAAGAGAGTGAGGGAGGAATGAGAAATTTCACAAATGGAAAACATGGACCTCAGAGAACCATGAAATATTACTAGTAAATCAAGAGCTGGGGGGGTGACCAAGGAACTGCAGACAGAGGAAGACGCTAGTCAGAGAGAACGAGGGATAGAGAGAGGGGGGAAAAGAGAGAAAGAGTGATGGAGATGCAGAAGTGACTCCTTCAGTGGCAATAACCTCCCCCCCCATCACACACACACACACGCACACGCACACACACACACACACACACACACACACACACACACACACACACACACAGTTTCCTTGGTTTCCCATGGATGGAGCATTATTCTAACCATGCTCTCAATCAATGCAGGTGACTGTGTATCGGTGATCAATCAAAAGTCCTGTGACAGACATTGATCAGGGTCAGTCAGATGTGACATAAACAAGCCATTCTGTTGTTCAATAGTGTGTGTGTGTGTGTGTGTGTGTGTGTGTGTGTGTAAGTGTGTGTGTGTGTCACGGTACGTCCCAGACAATCGCACTGCGTCTCAATTAAATGGAGACGTGCTGGCGTGCGTACTGATAAAGATGCTCATTTTCATGCGTGGCTCCGAGACAATAGCGTCGTCAGCCGTCGTCCACCAGCAGTGCGCCGGTGATAGTGGCTTCTCAGACAGCGGCGAGTTGGCAGCATCCGCTAAATCAATCATACCGCACCATATCACCTAAGGAGATGGAGGAAGAAAGGAGAGACAAAAGCATGAGAGTGAATGAGAGAGAGGGAGAGAGAGAGAGGGAGAGAGCAGTTAAATGAATGAATGAGTGTTCCACTGCCACCACAACACACTCCCTGGTGCCTGAACTCTGTGCTGTATTTATTTGAAGGCTCTCCCTATGATCCCTCCTTTCTTTCTTTCTTTCTTTGTTTGTTTGTTTCTTTCCCTTTTTTGCTTTCTGAATGGTTAATGCAGGTTTCCTCCTCTGTCTCCTTCCTCCTCTGTCCATATTCTGTTCTATATGGCTTTAATTTTCTTCACATTACCTCTCTCTCTCTCTCCCTCCCTCCTCTCTCTCCCTCTCTTTGTCCATCTGTTTTGGGCCCATTGCTAATTCTCTGAGGTTAGCGCGGCATACACTAATTACCAGAGCCTTTGGTTTTGTTCCAGCAGCTGCCTGAAAAAATATTGACTCAAACGGCTCCGCACCAGTTTTCTACACCACCAAGCAGGGTGAAAGCAGCCCTGTTTGTATTTCGCTGGCGGATAAAGTTGTGGGGGAAAAAAAACAATCATTTCATTTCATTATCATTTAAAACCGTTCATCATATCCAGAGACTTTTCAAAAGTACATTGACTGAGGAGGATAATTGAAATTCATGCTCTACTAAGGGCCCGCATTCACACTGAAATTAGAATGGGATAAACTTCAGATACTGCCCAGCATTGACGTATGAAAGAGGATGGCACAGGGGTTTTGTTCTGCCAAGGTGCACAGCACGCCTTCTGCCAGTGTAATGAATGAAGCTAAGGAGCTACATGCTAATTTCTGTTAGCTATTTCCACATGCAGCCTATGTTAGCATTGGTACAGCACTGGTACAGATCCCCGACTGGCTGGAATAAGTTAGCCTGGCTCTGCTCTGACTGGGTCCACACTTTTTCATCTCCAGATGTATAAAATGGAAATGAGACCCTTGGGGGTCACCGCTAACGCGGGTGAAGCTGATGGTGTGATGGCTAGCGCTGTTATACACTAATAGACTCGTGACCCTGACTTCACAGATGACCAGCACATTCCAGATGACCCGTGTAATACTGATGGTGACCTGTGCATTACTAATGCTGACCTGTGCATCAGCACACAGAGGTGACAGTCACTCAGATTTATCAAAGCTGACTGCAGAAGCCACTTGGCTTTGAACCATGCCCCCCCTACCACCACCACCATTACTGACATTCTTTTAATCATTCGAAAATCTGTTTTTAGTTAAGAAATCATTAAAAATATTTGCTTCATTAAATTAGTAGCCTAATGTTCCAGAAGCCTGATGAATCAGGCTGTTTCCCTTCATGTGCAGAGACTGAACTCTCTTGACAGGCATGCATTCACTTTATGGTGAGCGGGCACTTTGAACTTTAAAACTATTGGTTCTGTCTTCAATCGCTGTGTGCTGATGAAATGTAGTTCCGAATCCGAGGCTTTTAAACAGTTCCCTGATGTAGTACTGAAGCGAAATACAGTACTGAGTCTACGGCAGTGCTAGCCTGGCTCGTAGATCAGAAACTGTCTACCTGGATGACTGCTGGTTTGTGACTGATCTGGAAATCTGGAAATGTATAATATGTTTTAAGCTAGGAGATGTGTAATACAATACAATGCTGCATACATTGATCCATCCAGTATTATTACCTTTCTAAATTAAGCAGTGCGCTATTGCTAAGACACCATCTCATCAAAGGTATGCAGACCAAACCGCTGACCTCAGATCAGCAGAACAGCAGAGGAATCTACACCCGCCAGAGTTGAGTGCTTTCAGCTCCCATTATCTTGCCGTGCTCAGCAGTCAGCAGGTCATCATCAAAGACTCGTGTCCCATTTTCACTGACCCTGGAACAGTTTCTGAGTGCAGGTGTAATCAAAGCACAGACTATTCTGAGACTGACACAGAGAACAGCGCAACGGCTGTCGTTATAAAAAAGAAAAGAGAAAGAATTGAAAGAAGCGGAAACGCTGCTAACAGGCTGGGGCAAACAGCAGAGAGAGAGAGAGAAAGAGAGAGAGAAGCAGCAGCTCAGTGGGAAGCTGGACTCCTGCAAGCCACTGGAATCATTCACCATGCAGTAATGAGATCTATGGAGTTAAGAGCGCCGCTTGGAAAAAAAAGAAAGAAAAAAAATGCTGCGATAATGAGCTAAAAAGAAAGTGTCACTTCCTCCATTCAGAGTGTTTAATTAATAGGCCTATTAATTGGTATCGCACTAACTGTTAATGTGGCGGACTGCTGCTCCTCATGGTCCCGGTGTGAATTAATGATGCTCATTGTTGCATGTGAGTGTGAGTGACACTCAAAGGTTAGCATGGTGAGGTGAAGTATAAAAGCAGAGTGAGCTAAGCTTGTTTTTTTTGTTTTATTTTTTGTTAACAGCTAAGTCTCTTAAAACATAGTGACAACTGAAGTAGCCTACAATAGATGTAAGTCCTGAGCTCAAGAAAAAGGAAACAGTTACTTTTCTGGACTGAATCCTAATACACCCCCCCTCCCCCATCCCTAAGTCCTGTAAACTCCAAGATTTAACTGACATGAATAAGCCAATCATGAAGTCAATTCATGCCATTTAAGTCTTAAAGGGTTCATTGCTCAGGGAGAGACATTGGGATTAAATACTTGAATTTAACTTTGAATATATTTACTGGGAAATTTAGATAGCAAACTAATTAAAACAGTTGGCAATAAGTATAATATCCTAATTACTCCCAAACTGACATATCCCAGAGAAACCACAATTTCAGTGGTTCAGGCCAGAAAAGGGGGGCAAAAAATTGTTCAGGTCCACCCCTCCAAGTAGAGCCCAGTAGTACATTCCATCTCTCGCTGTAGGTGTCAGGATGTTTATTTGGACAGGTGAGGTGTGTTGTTTTGAATAAAAGTGCAAAATAAGCACACAAGT
This sequence comes from Tenualosa ilisha, assembly GCA_015244755.2. Classification (NCBI taxonomy): domain Eukaryota; kingdom Metazoa; phylum Chordata; class Actinopteri; order Clupeiformes; family Clupeidae; genus Tenualosa; species Tenualosa ilisha. The sequence goes on from PYXC01002021.1 coordinate 1,432,387, forward strand.
GTGCACACATGCTTAGGTACAGGACAGATGTGTGCACAAAATGAACCAATAAAAGAGAATAGTTGAAGACACAACATTAAAAATACAGCACAAGAGTAAGAAGGAGTGAAGATCCAGTAAACAAGAGTGACTGAAAGACTGCAAACATGAGAAAAAAGGCAGTGAAAAAGTAGAAATCTCTGAACAAAGGATAGAGAGCACAAGAGAGGAGGTGAGAGGGAGAGAGAGAGAGTGGCAGCACGTGGTGCCTCTACCAATGGGCCTCCATCGCTTCACTGCCCTCTCTCCTCACTCCACGGGCTCTCCCTCCATCACGGGGTGAAAGAGAGGAACGGACAGCAGTGGCGCCCCGAGCCAGCGGAGCAGTAGAGCGCACGGGAGGAAAACAGAAAGAGGCAAGAGAGAGAGAGAGAGAGAGAGAGAGATGCAGAGAGGGTGAGTGAGGAAAAAGTGGTGGGGGCATAGGGTTGGAGAATAACAGTGAGAAAGAGAGAGAGAGAGCTCAAGATAGAGGGAGGGAGGAGAGAGAGAGAGTGAAAAGTGAGAGAAAATAGAATCCCACATGACTGCTGACCACGGCATGTAGAGCCTCTCTCTCTCTATCCCTCTCCCTCCCTCACTCTTGTCTTTCTCACTCACATCCTCCATGTTCATTCTCCCTGTCACTGCTCTCTCCTCCGTGACCCCGGTGTCTTCCTCCGTTCCCCGCTCTCCGATTCATCCCCCCACCCACCCATCTCTCCTGTTCTCATTCGCTGCGTTGCACTCGGCTTGCAATGGCGTGATGCCAGCTGGACCCTTTGGCTGGCGTGACGAGCCGAGACGAGGTGCCGCAGACGAGGTGCCGCAGACGGAGTGCGACGACGGCAGGTTTGACCTCTGACCCTCCCAGCCACTCATCAGCTTGCTTCCAACCTGAGACACCATCACCCTGGCACTTCTCAAGTTAATCCACACACAGGTACACACACACACGCACACACGCCCACACACACACACACACACACGGGCAGATGCACACACATGGAGAGACAAACACTCACACACACTTTACCCACCACAAAAAACATAAACACACTGAAACACCCTCATAAATATGCACACAAACACAAAGACTCACCAGGTTTTGGTATTAACAGGATAGATAGGGGAGATAGGGGTTGCATAAAGACACACACACACATACTGTAAATAAACAACATCGTGTACAGAGCACCACCTTGCTCTCCCCATCAGCATCTGACCAATCACACATGCGTGTTTGGCACAAAGCCCCACCCCACAAACAGGAAGAGAAACGTTCACCCCACCCAGGCCCGTTCCCAGCCCCAGCCAGTGAGGACATGCAGAGGAGCCTCTGAGCCAGCAGGTAGTGCCTAGGCAGCGCTGTCAGCTCGTTTGCTCGGTGTTTGAACAGGGCTCGCTCAAAGAGGCAGGCAAGGTAAACAGACGCTCCTTAGCAGGGAGCCCCCCAAGACTGCATGAGTTTGAGATTCTGGCTTGGCTGTGTGTGTGTGTATGTGTGTGTGTGTGTGTGTGTGTGTGTTTTAAATGCTTTTAGAGACAGGGTAGCTGATGCCAGCAAAGTTGCTCAGGCTTTGATAATCAGACATGAAAAAGACTGAATTTGAAAAAAAAAAAAAAAAGTGTAATTTTGCCCACTGATTAAATAAGGTGTTATGTCTTCCTCCTATGTAATTATCTATCTATTTATCTATCTATCTATCTTTCTATCTGTCTGTCTCTATCTATCTGTAATCACATTTCAGGAGATTGCACTTATCTAAATCTGTTTCTTTTTAAATCTTATCTCTGCCATCTCTCCCTTAATGTCTTTTTCACTCTCACCCTTTCTTCCATCTCAGTGATTCTGCCTTTCCATTCGTACCTCCTTCAATCTCTATCTCTCTCCCTTTCTCTCTCTCTTTTTCTCTCAATCTCTCGCTCACCACCCTCTGGCCCAATTTGCTGGTTCATCTCTTTATTTTCTCTCTCTACCTCCCTGTCCCTTTCTCTTCCCCCTCCCTGTCCCTTTCCCTCTCTTTCTCTCTCTCTCTCTCTCTCTCTCTCCCTCCATCACTCTCTTACTCTCTGAGTCCAAGTCCTATTCCTCCCCATCCCTCTCTCTCTCTCCCTTCTTTCCATACTTTCTCTCTCCCTCACTCTCTCTCTCTCTCTCTCTCTCATTCCCCCCTCTCTCTCCCTCCCCTCACTTCTCTCTTGCAGTGTTTATTTAAGCTCTTTCACGGTCACTGCACCGTGCTCCCTCTCACAGGACAGAACTGTCCTTTCCCCTCCCCCCTCGCTCTACACCACTCCACCGTGCATATATGGAAGGAATAGCTTCACTCTCTCTCTCTCTCTCTCTCACACACATACACACACACACACACAGACACACACACACACACAGACTAATGGGTCTCTCTGTGTGCTCATGTCTTCCTACTGTTTCTCTCCCTCCCATCCCACTTCTTCATTTGTCTCTCCTCTTTCACGCGTTCGTTTGCACACCTCTTCTGGGACAGATAGATCTCATCCCTTTCCTTCCTCTTTCTCTTCTTTCTCTTCCTTTTTCTCTAACTTGCCACACATCCACTCTTACACTCTCTCTCATTCTCTCTCTCTCTTTCAAACGCACATACTAACACTCACAAACCCCCTTTCTCTGTTTTCTTTCTCTCCCCCTCTCTTTCTGTTTCTCTCTTTCTCTCTATCTTTCTTCTTTCTTCTCATCACATCCCCTTTCAGCTTTCCTCTTTTTTCTCTCCACCGCCCTTTAAAAGATAAAATATATATTTAAAAAAATGTCTCTGATATTCTGACGTGAGCTTCAAAGCCTTTTCGCCGGTCCTTTTCCGCCAAAGTTCAGCAAGATCAGAAGCCAGAGCGAACCAAATATAACTTACGCGGCCCCTGTAAAAGGAGGCTCGCTCTCACAATTTCGCAGACACATAATTGTTGAATGAAAGGAGGACCTTTCTAGACAGCCGACAATTATGAGAAAGAGGTTAGCGAGAGAGAGGGAGGGAGGGAGGGGGGGGGTCTTTTTAGAGGAGTACTTTTTTTCCCTTCCCTGTGTCCATTTGTAAAGCTGAAAGAGTACATCATCAAAACGTGAATCTAAGAGTCTAAATGAGACAGGATGAGGAGAGGAGATTAGATTTGCCATTTAAAAGGGAAACGCTTTAAAGCAACACACTGTTATCCTCTACTCTCTCTCCACACACTGATGGTAAAGGGGGGAAATTAATTAGGACATTATTAATTAGGATCTGGACTCAATGTATTGAAGTCTGACCAACAGGTACGGCAGGAAATGTGTCCCCACTAATTAGCACATGGAGGGAGCCCTTGGTCGATGATGACGTATCCAAAAATGATCAGAAGAAGAATATTTACGTTGGTTTGGATACCAGCTGCTTGACTTTACAGCATGAATCTACAGTGTGTGTGTTTCTGTGTGTGTGTACATGCTGTATATTTCTGGATGTATAGTTGTTGTGTTTCCCTGTTTGTTTTTATTTGAGTAGGTATTTGGGCTTCTGACAGTGTGTGTGTGTGTGTGTGTGTGTGTGTGTGTGTGTGTGTGTGTGTGTGTGTGTGTGTGTTTGTCTATCACTGTATATACTGTATTGCTATATGTGTGTGTGTGTGTGTGTGTGTGTGTGTGTGTGTATGTATGTGTATTTGGGTACAGTGTTTGTATTTCTTTATCTGTGTGTGTGTGTGTGTGTGTGTGTGTGTGTGTGTGTGTGTTTGTATGTGTGACCACATCAGCTGTTGCTACCTGCATGTGGTCCCACCTGAGCCCCTTCTCTCTGAAGCAACAGCAGACGCAGCAGTAGCATCCGCAGCAGTAACATCCGCATCAGTAGCGGTGGCAGCTGCAGCAGCCTCGTATCATTGGCGTATAATGACTCACCCCCACAGCTGGCACACCGCACTCCGCACGTCACTTTTAGGATTTATTGTGTCTCCTCTGTACATGTTCAACCCGCTCCTCCCAAACGCCTGGCCCTCGACACTGACAGTAATGTATTCACCACACCTCCCAGGGGGACCGGCTCGCTCATTCTCCCCACCTCCTCCACTTCTTCTTCTTCTTTTTCTGCTCTCTCTCTCTCTCTCTCTCTCTCTCTCTCTCTGTCTCTCTATGCTCCATCTTTCCCCAGGGAAGGCTCTTGATGTTCGGGGGAGTTGAGGCCTGTTGGTTGGTTCCCTTCCTCCTCTACTCCCCTAATGTGTTGTTTCCCCTGTTGATCCCTTCACACGTTCTCCTCCCCCCTCTCTCTCTCTCACTCTCTCTTTCCATTTCTTTACATCCCTGTCTTATTTTATCTTTTTTATCTTTCAATCTATCACTATTAATGCTCACTCGCTCTCACTCTCTCTCTCACTCTCACTCTTTGTCTATCTTCTCTGGCTCTCTCACTCATTCTCTGCCCCTCTTTCTCTCCCTCTCTCTTTCTTTCTTTCATCCCATGAGAGTAATGCCTTTGCTTGCCTGACCCAGTAAGCATCTGTATCTGGAAAAGGTGGGCATGAAAGGCATCTATACATGAATAAATGTCTTTGACTAGACTGAGGAAGGTGCATGATGGGCCTTTTTCTCTGTCTATTTCCTCGGTTGCATATCTGAGCAGGTCTGCAGGCTCCTTTGACCCTCTGTTTGTCCGCTAAATTGAATTATTCCACAGACACGCCGATAAGGAAGAAATCTCTGTCCATTATGCAAACCTAACATCTCTATTTGGGTAATCGTAGACAGTCACAGTAACAACACACGCACACGCACACACACACACACACACACACAGATTCAGATAGAAAGAAATGTATGCACATAACCAAACACACACATACACACACATACAGTCACTCCCTTCCCCACACACTGACTTGCAGAGGCACGACAAATACACACACACACTGTGAAACTAATCTGTTTTTTGCTGATAAATCCAGCCGGGCTTCAGAACCACTCCGGCCCGAGTTTAGCCCATGGTGCTGCAGGCTTGTGCTTGCGTGTGTGTGTGTGTGTGTGTGTGTGTGTGTACCTCTGGGCCTCAGGTTTACGTTTCCACCCAAACTGATATTTTTCCTACCTGGTACCAGCAGAGGCTGAACTAATCAGAACATCTTTCTCTCTTGTTGTCGGCGGCGGCGGCTCTGGATAGAAACCCACCACCACCTACATACACACACACACACACACACACACACACACACTCCCTACCTGCACAGATGGTCGCAGTGCATCCTCTGTGTCTTCATTATCCAGGCGATTACTGCAGGAGGACCGCACGGTTACAGGGGACAGCCAGAGCCCGCATTGCAACGCTTAATATTTATTAGCCCTGCACCTGCACAAAGCAGGCCCCACATGCCTCTGTAGGCATGCTCTCTCTCTCTCTCTCTCTCTCTCTTTCTTTGTCTCTCTTTCTCTCTCTCTCTTTCTGTCTCTCTATCTCTCTTTCTCTGTGTCTCTCTCTCTCTTTCTCTTTCTCTCTCTTTCTCTCCCTCCCTCCCTCCGTCTCTCTCTCTCCCTGTCCTCTTCCCTTTCTCTGTTTCTGTTTCATTCTCTTCATTTCTCCTTTTGTCACTTTTGCTGTCTTCTCTTTTTCTCTCCTCTCTCCCTCCCTCTCTTTTTCTCTCTCTCTCTCTCTTTTTCTATTCCTCTATCTCCTTGCCCTCTTCCCTTTCTCTGTTTCTATTTCACTCTCTTCATTTCTCCTTTTGTCACTTTTGTTCTCTTCTCTCACTCTTGTCTGTTTCTCTCTCTACCATTCCCAGAGTGTACCACTGTCTAGCGCTCTATTTTTCACGCTTTCTCTCTCTCTTTTTTGTTCCATCTTCTCCTCCTCTCTCTCTTTCTTCTATAATTCTGTCTTGTTCTGTCTCTTCCACTCAATTATCACTCAGATATATTTCCTTTTTGTTTTCTCTCTCTCATCTTCTTTCTCTTCTCTGGCTGCCTCCATCTCTCTCTCTCTCTCTATCTCTTTATTTGGTGTTAAACTCTTTTTCTCTTTTCTTCTCCACCAACTCTCACATTCATTTTTTTTCTCAAATTATTGATTGTTTTCCCTTCCTCTTGTCATAATTAGAGCTTTCTCTCTTTTTCACTCATTCTCCCCTCTGCAAACCACTTGTGAGTTATCGCAATGTCATATCCAGCAAATTTCACACCGATGAGAGAAATGAAATCATGTTTGGACGGCACCCACAGTCTCATTACTGTGTCTGAGTATTGGACCACTGCAAACCCCTGAGCCTGTAGTTTCTCTAATTACTGAAATTGCTAAGTCAAGTCGAGTCAAGTCCTACGTTGCCTATGAGATCTCAGAATACGAGACACAAAGATTCTTTCGTGATTTTTTTTCCAGTCTTGAGTTGAAATGATGTAAGGTCAAGCTAAAAGACATTTTTGTCCGCACTGTCAATTAGACAAATCCAAGGTAAATATCTGTGACCGATTATATGTGCTTAGAATTGGAAGTGTGCTGTGTTTGTCAGTGGATAGATCTAGAAATGTTCCGACTCATTTGATATAGACATGGACAAACAGAGTGGTTTTGCAACGTTGGGCACATTCCACACTAATCCACGGAGATGCTTCTGTGACACGAGCCGCAGATGCTGTGATGGTTGTTCCCAGTGTTTGACGTTTGGTGCCAGCTAATCTCAACTGTGGCGTCTTCATGAGGGTCGCTGGGGAGACGTGAGAAGGACAGGGTGAACACTCCTTAGGAAAGCCCTAGGCAAGCAGATGAAGAGCAGACTGGATACTGATAAAGATAGATTAAGAGAGAAAGAAGGAAGAAAGAAAGAACGAAAGAAAGAAAGAAAGAAAGAAAGAAAGAGAAGAAGGTAAAATGAGAGCTGTAAAAGGGAAGAAAGAAAGAAAGAAAGAAAGAAAGAGAAGAAGAGGGCTATAAGAGGAAAGAGAGACATGTAAGAAAGAAAGAGAGAAAGTACAAGAAATAAGCACATTGTTCTTTTCTGCCCGCTGTGCCTCGCAGTTGCAGTAAAATCACAGTAAGCAGGTAGTATTGCACTGTAATTACTCATTCTGGCCTTGAACCAATTAAAATGAATGGCAGCCTCTCAAGAAAATGAATGAAGGAAGAAGGTTAAGTGGAGTGAGAGCAAGGAAATTATAGACTGAAGAAAATGCATGTAATGGCACTTTTTTTGTCATTTTTCAACCCAAGCTCTCGTTTCATTAGATTACTCAGAGTTCTATTTGAGAACAGAACAGAACTGTCACTGTGGCAACAGTGAGCAGAACTTGTTTCTGCTTCTTGTTTATCACTGTAGCCCATGCTGCCTATTCAAAAGGTACATGGGAACATGAGGCAAGACATACAACCTGTATGAACGTGTGCAACACAAAGCAATCGTTTTTTTCTATAGCGTATATCGTTTGGAGAGAAAGCTTAATTGTTTATGGAAATTAGGCCTAAAATGAGACACTTAAGAGGACAATGTGCTTCTCTTTGCCTCTCAGTGTGTGTGTGTGTGTGTGTGTGTGTGTGTGTGTGTGTGTGTGTGTGTGTGTGTGTTGGGGGGGGCACAGAATGTCAGGGTTTGTGTACACACTCACACACATACACACGTATGCATGTGTAAATATGTGTGGGTTTATGTTTGCAGTGAGGTTGGTTAGAGTGTGCCAAGTGTTCAATCTGTTTTAAACTTATGATTGGTGTGTGTGTGTGTGTGAGAGAGAGAGTGTGTGTACATATGTGTGGGAGGGTGTAACATTTTACGTTTGCAGTGAGGTTAGAAGTGCAAATTTTAATTTATATTTGATGTTTTATATCTTACCTACTAGAGAAACACACGTTTTTCTGTAGTAGGTAAACAAATCTGTTTTAAACTTATGTTTTATCTCTGATTGATTGATTGATAAGTCTGTGGGTGGACTGTGGGACTGCAGACTACTAATTCTCCAAGCAGTTGACTGCTATATTAACTGCCTACAGACCTGTTTACAGAGCATGCAGAAGTCATCTATGACTGCAGCATAATTTCCTATCAGCTCAGCTCACTTTAAACTTCAATGATGCAGTGGAACTCATCTACTCAAAGTGTCCATCTGAAGGCTCAGATGTCCAAATCAGTTTGTAGAATACTGATGCCCTGAAATTGGCAGATGGATAGAGGGTAGATGGATGAATGGATGCATGGATAGATAGATAGATAGATAGATAGATAGATAGATAGATAGATAGATAGATAGATAGATAGATAGATAGATAGACAGATAGATAGACAGATACATACATACATACATACATACATACATACATACATACATACATACTTATTGTACAGACATACACACATACATACATACATACAGTTGTACCAGTATAAGATAGTAAAATTCTTGTGTATTTGCTCCTCAAAAATAAATGATAAATAAAAGGTTGTTAAGTGTTGAGAGAGAGAGACACAGAGAGAGAGAGAGAGAGAGTGTGTGTGTGTGTGTGTGTGTGTGTGTGTGTGTGTGTGTGTGTGTGTGTGTGTGTGTGAGGGGAAAAAATGGAAAGTGTAGTGAAAAGACTGACAGGCACAGGCTTAGGCTGTCATTGTTTCAGTGTTCATAAGCCTTGTCACTTGGTGGAAAAAACTGTTCTGGAGTCTGGTGGTCTGAACCTTATAACTGTGATATTGCTTGCCAGATGGTAGCAGCTGATACAGTCCATGAGGTCCATGGGGTCCTTACTGATTCTTTTGACCTTCCTGATGCATCGCCAAGTCCTGGATGGAGAGCAGATCACATCCACAGATGCTTTGTGCTGTGTGCACGACTCTGCCGACAGCTTTTCATTTGGTAGCAGAGCAACTTCCAAACCATGCAGTGATGTTTCCGGCCAGGATGCTCTCTATGGCTCCTTTTCAAAAGGCCTTCAGGATCTTTGTTCACAGACCAAACTTCCTTACATCTGAAGTGAAAGAGACATCACTGAGCTTTTTTTTAACAATCTGGTCAGTGTGGCTATCCCAGGTAAGGTCTTCTGTGATGTTCACACCAAAGAACTTGGAGTTGTTCACCCTTTCCACTGTAGAGCCATTGATGATAGTGGGGTCCAACTGATCTCCTCCACAAAGTTTATTATCAGCTGCTTGGTCTTTGCAATGCTGAGAGAAAGGTTGTTGTCCTGACACCACTGTGTTAAGTTGCTGACTTTGCTCCTGTAGGCTGTCTCATCATTGTTAGTAATCAGTCCAATTACAGTGGTGTCATCAGCAAACTTAATGACCATATTAGAACTATACATAGCTGCACAGTCGTGAGTGTACAGGCAGTAAAGGAGTGGGCTCAGGAGACAACCCTGAGGAGCACCTGTGTTGATGGTCAAGGGGGTTGAAGTAATGGAACCCATTCTCACCACCTGACATTGCCCTGACAAGAAGTCCAAGATCCAGCTGCACAGACTGGTGTGTAGACCAAGACACCTGAGCTTGCTGTCATGTATACTGGGGACAACAGTGTTAGATGCGGAGCTGCAGTCTACAAACAGCATCCTTACCTAAGTATCCTTCTCCAGATGTGTCAGGGAGAAATGCAGTGCTGTGGCATCGTCAGTGGATCTGTTCTGTCTGTAGGCAAATTAATGAGGGTCCAGAGTAGGACGAATCATGCTGACAATTATCTCACAAGTTTCTCCAAACATTTACTCATGATGGAAGTGAGTGCCACATGACGCTGGTCATTCAAGGTGATAATTTTGCTCCTCTTTGGTAGTGGAACAATAATGGATGCTGTTGGTACAACACACGTGGACAGAGAGGTTGAATGTATCTGCAAACACACCAGCCAACTGCTCTGAACACTCTCTGATCACATGACCTGGTATCCCATCAGGCCCTGCTGCTTTGTGGATGTTGACATGCTTGAAGATATTCCACAAATCAGCCAGTGTGACATTAGGTCTGGATCAGCTGAGAGGTTAGTGATGGAAGAGGTTGTTTCTTGAGGGTCGGTTGTAACCTCAAAGTGGGTGTAGAAGCTCTTTAGCTTTCTCTTTAGGGTGAGAGACTTGGACGTACATATAACATACATATAACATATATAGAAACATACATACATACCGTACTTACATATAAACATACATACATACATACATACATACACACATAATTATAACATACATACATACATACATACTGTATGTACTCATCCCAAAGGCAATGCAGGCATTTTAACCAACCCCAGCGGAATCCCAATCAGAGGCCAGAGGGGGACTTGTTTATGTGCCTGGGCTCTATGGCGACTCCACAGGACTGGGCCAATCAGCAGAGACCAGAGTTGTGGATTAGTCAGTCAGTGGAACACTCTGCGACAAGCCCGCATACCAGGGTGCCCAGTAATCACGGCCAAAGGCGCTCCTTTCCTCACTCTTTGCATGTGGGCGCGTTGGAGCTGCACGCCATTTTTCACTCAAAGCTTGTGATCCCAACGCTGGGTGCTCGCCGATGCCATACGGACCACAGCTTTGCAGCTCAGTTTCACAGATCCTTCTCTCTCACCCTCCCTCTGTCTTTCAGTCTCTCTCTCTCTCTCTCTCTTTCTTGCTCTTCCTCCCTCTCTCTCCTTTTCTCTCCACCTATCTCTCTCTCTCGCTTGTTCTCTCTCTCTCCTTCACACTCTCTCAATTTCTCTCGTATGTCCTCGCTCTTGTTCTCTGGAGAGCCGACAGCATTCCGATCGGTTCCAGGACAGTATTCCGGGTGGTGGTACAGCAGCAGTGGGACAGAGGGAATGGGTGGAGAGAGGATTGAAGAGGGGGACGGATTGCAGCCAACACTGCTCTGTGTTTTGCCAGTTGGGAGCCTGGCACCATAACGAACACTGGCTCAAGTAACAGCTAATGTGCACTGTGCACACACACACACACACACACACACACACACACACACACACACACACCCACACATCCACACACACAAACACTAACACGTACAGTAGACTCACAAACACATAAACACATATAATGAACACACACACTTACATACATACACACACACACACACACACACACACACACAGATACAAACACACACCTTGTCCCAGTTCCTTCTGCTCTGGGCCAGATAGGCAGGCCTTTCCCTGAGCTTCCCAGATCAAAGTGTGTGTTTTGGGGGTATGGAGGGATACTGGGCACCTCACGGGAGCACCCGGATCAGGCGGATTAAAAGTGAGTGCTGCAGCGATAGGGCTCTCCGGTTCCTGGAAGTCGTTTCCACTCAGCGGAACCAATGCCAGAGGTCGAGGTGTTCCTCGAGGTTTCTCTGAAGGAACCAAAAAAGCAGCATTGTTCTAGAGAACACCTGAGTCAACGCAGAAAAAGCAAAACCTTTACCTTACTCTTCTCCTTTCCTTTGCTTCCATTGTCTTTCATTTGTAGCTTTACTTGGCAGAAGAAAGAAGACTTCTTTCTCCTTTCCTCTGTTTCCTCTTCTGAAGTTGAAGTGTGTGTGTGTATATGTGTACGTATGTGTGCTACTGTGTGTGTGTGTGTGTGTGTGTGTATGTGTGTGTGTGTGTGTGTGTGTGTAGGTCTGGGGGTGTTTTCTGATTTACTAAGGCATCTCTCTGAGTTCCTTGCCTGTATACCTGTCTCCCACACACACCATGAGCAATGCAAGCCTGGCTCTCTGATCTGCTTTCACCTCACCTCACCTCACACACACACACATCTTACCACTCATACACTCAAGCTGCACACACACACAAATACTACACATACACTCACCAGACATATACACTTCAAAGTGGGCTTAGCATTTCGTTTGGTGGACCGCTCTACAAAAATGTCTCTAGAGTGCAAAGACCATTTTTAGTGTGTAAGTGGTGGGAGTGTGTGTGTGTGTGTGTGTGTATGTGTGTGTATTGCTGTTGGTACAGGTGTAAGGGGTTACTAAAGGTACCTTTACTCCTGCTATGTTGACTGGTGTTCCCTGAGGGCTTGCGTTCCCCTTTAAAAAGGGTCCCAGGCTCTCCACACTGCATGTGTGTGTGTGTGATTAGCTTGGGTGTGTGTATGTGTGTATTTAGGTTAGGAGTGTGTGTGTGTGTATAAATATAGGTGAGTGTGTGTGTGTGTGTGTGTGTGAGTTCTGTAATAGCAGTGGTGGCACTAAGCTAAGCTCACAGGCGTATGAGACTTTGACCTCTCCCGCCTCACATTTCCTCGGCCCTGAAGCCTCATGGGATGCCAACACCATCAGTTTTCCTGACAGCTTGGTACAGCTGCTAATGCAACCTGTACCCCGCCAACAGCAGCCTGAACCCCTTCACACTCAAAAGATGTGTGCACGTGCCAGTGTGTGTGTATGTGTGCGTCTATGTGTGTGTGTGTGTGTGTGTGTACGAAGCTGGTAAATTAACCTAAAAACAGCATCAAATGGGAGTCAGCTCTATATTCCCAAGACCTTATGTTCCCAGAGCCCTATGTTCCCCAATTTTATATGATAACCAATGGGAGCCTGTTCCCCAGTTCAAAGGTCATATGTTCCCAGGGCCCATTATTCCCAGGACCCTATATTTCCAGGCCCATTATTCCCAGGGCCCTATGTTCCCCAATGTTATATGATAA
>PYXC01002021.1:1450000-1485926 GCA_015244755.2 Tenualosa ilisha
GCTCCCACCAGCCAAATTACCAGCTGGTTACTATAGAGACGTGTTTATAAATGCGCTTCCCTGTTTTTATGATTCCCGATCTGCCCTTTTCTCTCTTCTTCTCCCTCTTCTCTCCCTCCTTGATTCCCTTTCTCTCTCGCTCCCTCCCCATTCAGCTGAAAGCCAATTCTGCCCTGAGATACATCTGCTTCCCCGAGTCTTTTTATTGCTCCCCTTCTCCCCTTTCTCAATTTCTCTCTTTTTTTATTTCGTTCTGTTCCTCCTTCTTGTGTCGTGTTGTTTTCGATCGACACCTTTTTTGGTTTCACCTCCCTCAGTCCCTGCCTTTCCTCCTGTTGTTTTTTCCTTCTCTCTCTCTGTCTCTTGTTTCTTCTTGCTTCAGCTCTCTCTCTCAGCCTTCGTTACACATTTGATTGCAACGCACCTCTCGTTGTCTCCGGGGCATAGGAACTGTCATTCCAGCCTGCAATTCAAATGAGATGCAATCCGACAACAACAAACAAACCCTGATGCTCTCTCTGCCTCTTTGTCTTTCCTGACAGTCAACAGTGGCAGCCCCCTTTGACAATAGTAAGGGATAGAAATAAGGTAGCACCAAGTTCCTTCCCCAATATATATATATACTGCATTTGTGGGTGAGTTAGAGTGCAACACTAGCTTGTTATTTACCAAGTACAATTCCCTTGGTGTGATTTTGTTACCTAAAGTAGTATAGGGTGCAGAGTTGGTGGATGCTAAAAAGGGTTGTGGTTAAGAGAGGGTGTACGTGATGTCTCGATACTCACCCAGACTCCTAGGCTCAGCTGACTTATGGCCACAGAAACGCTTGTAATCAAGCCAACAGTTAGCTTTCACTTACTTAAGTCACATCATCGTGAGCACCATGATGAATGTAAAGATGCTCAACAAGAATATTTGAAGAGCTGCAATCATAGCTGATGATGGAATGTTACAGTGCATCTATTCTGTCTAGGAACACTACTACTTGAAATTAAAATAAATATTTTAAACCATTAAAACAGCTGTTGAGACTAATGCAGAGATACTCAACTATTAACAGTTGCGGTTTTTAATACAGGAAACTGATCCTGAATCCCAAACTGATAATACAGATGATGGTAATAAAAGCCTGTTATGAAATACAGTCATGTGTTTGTGTCGATCAAACTGAAATACAGTCATGTGTTTGTGTCGATCAAACTGAAATACAGTCATGTATTTGTGTCGATCAAACTGAAATACAGTCATGTGTTTGTGTCGATCAAACTGAAATACAGTCATGTGTTTGTGTCGATCAAACTGTAACGAAAGCGCATCAGAGACAATAAGTTCATTTGCATTCATTGGCAGTCTCGCTTTGACACGACAATAAAAAAACTAATCTTTCGCTTTAAAGCCCCCCCCCCCCCTCCAATTTATGTTCCCTTTTCTTTGGGAGCACAGTAGAGAACCATTCACGTCCCACTGTGTGAATTACCCGTCATCAAGATGCATTCAGGATATCCGCTGATTCGATTCACTGCAAACGACATGGAATTGTTCTAACTGTAGGTAGTGGATCTCCTGATGATGGTAATTGGCATGCATTTGTGAGACCTTTGGCTGACTGCAGAAGGGTGAATAAGTAGCCGATCTTTGTGTATGTGAGTGTGTGTGTGTGTGTGTGTGTGTGCATGTGTGTGCGACAGGTTCCTTTCATTCCCTTGATTGTTCCAGAACTTCCAGTCTTTCTTTCGCTACAATTGCTAAATGAAGACTATTTTGCCTGACCTTCCTCGGTTCTTCACCAGTGATCAGAGAGCAGTGGAAAATGTCAAATCATGGTGATTGCCCCCCTCCAGTGTCAGACCCCCCCCTCCCCACCTCCATTATGACACACGTCCCTCATCTTTAGAGATGGATCAATGAGATTGGGGCCAGTTTTAAATCACAACGCAAAAAAAACAAAAAACAACAAAAAAAAGTCTGAACACAGATAGAGAAGATAGATTTCCTGCATAGTCCGGATCAAGAGAACCTGCTGCACTCTTCAAAGGAAGAATTCACTCCATCCAACACTTTTTTCCCTTATTTGAGGTATCCTTTGAGGCGTTCTCTATCAGACATTGTCTAACCGTCTATATCAGACAGTGTGTTTTGGGGACCATCTCCAAATTCATTTGGATGGCATATAGTCATATGAATCACACATACTGTAAATGTTATCCCCACCTGCCATCCAGGATATGTACTGTTCTGTTGTGAGTGTAGGGTAGGGCAGAGGACCACCATAAAATAAAAGATAAAAGATAACAGATAACATCATGACATTGCTGGCTGTTTAGCCAAACCAATTAGGATCTTCAAGCAGTGCCAATATGGCTCTGGGAAATTTTGGTGTGCCTCTTAGGTTTGTGTATACGCACATAGGTATTTATGAAAACTGGTACTTTTCATCCTCCATATTTTAAAAGGATTCTGTCAACACAATACTGAAAAAGAGCCGAGGAAAGCTGTCAAAAACACGTCAAACAAATAGCCAACCAGAGATCTGAAAACCAGAAGAGGGACCATCGCATCACAATGCAAAAACTGTTCTCCCCATCCACACAGTCACTGAGGCTAGAGTTTTCAGAAATCTCCACTTTGATCTGAGTTTTCAAAAGTAGCCAGTTTCAGAGACTGAAACCTTAGTTTACGTGTGGATGATAGGCACAGCACAAAAAACTATCTGGTTCTATAAATACCTGGCTCTGTGTGTACAGGGTCTTAGGTAGCTTGTCCAACAGTTTTACATCATAGAAGTGTTGCTTTAACACCTTTAAGAATGAGGCACCAAAAATGGAAAGAAAAAAAGAATTTGCACCACAAATGATGACAACATCCAGATTCACACCTTTCCCCTAGACGTGATTTGGATAAGCCTCAGCTCTCTAGTTGGACTTACTTTGCACATTTATTTTGTATGATTTGAACAATCTCTGCTTTGCCGCCACAGCCCAGATGTCTACTCTTGCAGAGTAAATGTTACACATAAACTAATGTGAAAATGTCTCTATATGGGAAATAATTCATAAAACCATTGGCTGTGAAACACCTTGAGGTGCTGAAAGAGTTTGGCTATGAAATACTTTAGTGGTGATGAAAGAATTCATGCTTTTCAGCTCTGAAGGAAAAAGTTAGGTTCATGTTATTGCTATAACAGACTCTGCCTTGCCTCCTAGACATCTGTCCTATGTGAACTGTGTGGCCATTATCCTAATAACATGCAGCCAGCATGCAAACTGTTCAGGCATTTCCCAAAATTTCAACCAGGAGAAGAGGAATGAACACACCTGACATGCTTGACAACTGAGTGGCAGCCCACGAGCAGCCATTTTTTTTTTTTATTTTCATTTCTGAGAGAATGATTTCTGATTCGCCGTGACATATTGTAATGTCTGACGGAACGTGACAGATCCTGACATCTGATTGAATCTGACAGACCGTGATTTCTGATTGGCCGTGGAAGACAGAGACCTGATTAGGTGTGACAGTCCATGGTTTATAGTACTGGTGACCCCCCCCCCCCGCAATACTCCATCCTAACCCACCAACCAAACCCAACCAAACTGATCCCAACCCAACCCAACTCATCACATGCCAGCCCACCCTGCTTCTGAGGATAGATGGTATATTGGTGTTCTGGCACACAGGCAACAAACTTGTATTGTATTGTGTCTCTACACATTTTTTTTGTTGACCCAGTTGAAGTTGATGATAACGTTGCACAGCTGGGCCCCCGGGAAGTCTGTGGTAACGATGCCAAAACGGAGCGTCTTGCCCACGCGTTCCGTCAGGTAGGTGTAGAGAAGCGGGTTGACCCGGCGAGCAAGGACGTATGGCCAGACCTTGATGCTGGCGCCACTGGCATAGGTGAGATAAATTCGAGACCTGTCTCCCACCTGGGCAATCTCCAGGTGATTGTACACACTCCGCCACTTGGCTTGTAAGTCATCAAGGGATGGGACCTAGAGAAGATGCAAGGAGATGACTATTTACATATAACAGTTGCTTTCATCTACAAATACTGTACACCCAACTCCACAGTCCATGGCATGTGGCACAATCTTTGTGCATGTTTGTTTGTGTGTGTATTTAGTGTAGTGTTAAGGTAATGAGAGTGGAACCTTCTGGTTCAAAATGAATGATCGTCTGCCAGACCAGACAGCCGTCTGTTGTTCATTACCTCTGCAAACTCGGTGCGTTAACTCGGTTAGGGGAGTCACACTGGTTTATGTCATGAACCAGAAGAGCCATAGATTCATGACATTCACTTTACATTTTTAAAAATAAAACAAAACTAAACATAAACAAAAGAAAACTACTGTCAATCAAATCCATGTAATTAATTTTAAATGCATATGTCCTGTAGAAAATATAGTAACACTTTCTATGAATGCAGTATTCATAAATCATTATGAACACACTCATAAAGATAACTGTTTATACATTCAAATGATTGCACTCATAAGGCATTGTAATGTTATCATATAAGTCTTTACAACTTGTCACAAAGTGTCACAAGCATTATGAAGCTGATAATGGTCCTTTTATGTGTCTAAATCCTACAATCCCTAATGAAGAGTTACAAGCGCTCAATGCATACTCTAAGACAGTCCTCAAATAGTGGGGCGATGCCAGGGGGCGGGGGGGGGCGCGTATGACCATGGGGAACATGTTTTTCTTTTGCTGTACTAGAAAAAAGTGTAACAAATAACACAATTTATAGTCGCAGTGTAGAGTGGGGGGTGCAAAATGTTTTCTTCTTCCCGGGGATCAGAAAACAATTGAGAAGCGCTGCTCGAAGTAAAGTGAGATGAGCACATAATTATCCATGAAAATCAATAAGGCACCATTACAGACATTAAGTAAAGTATTGTGTTTCCTAACTGTCAAAAGGCCAAAGACGCTTATAAGGCTTTGTGACACTTCAAGTTTTAAAGACTTATACGATAACATTATCATGCTTTATGACATGTCATGAGTCATGAGTCATGAGAATGAGTCATGAGAATAAGCAGTTACATGTAGTAATGTCATCAGTTATGAAGCATTGTGAATGCACTGTGAATGCAAGAATTTATAATGCTTTATGAATACTGGGTTCATAGAAATTACTGAAAATACTACTGTTTTTGGTTGCATTATTTGTTTTGCATTTCACAGAACAGACTGACTGTGATAACACTGTTTACTGAAACCTACCCAAAACATGAAACATCATGAAAGTCAAGATAAATATAGATTCTGAATGCATGTACTACTAATAGTGATGAATAGTAAATAATGTTGTGTGAGTACCTTCCAGTCATCTGCAATCAGCAGAGAGGAGTACAGCATGCCCAGGGCTGGGCCGGCGAAGTTCTGCAGGATGATGAGTTTGCCGCGCGCCTGACCCATGGTGGGCATGGTTCGGCTATTCCAAAGCAAGTCCCAGTGGGCGTACTGGTGGATGTAGCGGACCACAGCGCTGTAGATGTTCCCTGTCTCACTGAGCTCCTCACGCAGTCGCATTAGCACCGTCTCGTTGGAGTGCTCCTTGAGGAACTTGGCCACGTCCGTCAGCACGTCGCCGAAGTGGGCGTACTGGTAGGAGATGCCGTGGTGGATGGTCAGGTTCCCGTTAGCATGGCGAACGCGCACGTCCAAGAAGCGCACGCCGGCAAGGAGCTGGTTTGTTAGAGACCAGGACTGGCACTCGGCCAGGCCGCCGCCGTAAAGTGCCATGGTGTTGTGCGTACCAGGCATGGTGATCTCGGACAGTGGACGGCTGTCAGGGATGCCCGTCATCCAGTCAGGATTGAACATCTCAGGTGTGGAGGTGTCATCGTAGTCTGGGAGCTGGATCGCAGCACTGCTAATACTTAGCCACCTGATTGGACCAGGAAGGGATACATAGATAAAGAGACAGACAGACAGACAGACAGACAGATAGATAGATAGATAGATAGATAGATAGATAGATAGATAGATAGATAGATAGATAGATAGATAGATAGATAGATAGATAGATTGATTTTAAAAAACAGAGTATTGCAGAGTTTGGCTTTAAAATGATGGTCCTGCAAACAGTGAGCAGAAGAATAGTGCTTGATGCTGCAGTATATTACACACTATCACACAATAGGGCATCATTGAGACCCCAATGAAAAAACATTAATCTAAAGGACATGGCACAAACACGACACACAAAAAGGTTTCTGTAAGGGAGAATCACAGAACAGGACAGAATAAAACTGAATTGTAGAATTTTATACAAGGGCAGCAAAACAAAGCTGCACAGTCCTGCTTGATTAAGAGGGTAACAGGACAGTGGAAAACACTGATGCAAAGCACTGATCCAAGCATTACAAGAATCACCACATGGCCTTGAATTTGGTTGGCATAACAGATACATCTTTTTTTTCAGGCCCAAAGAGTATAAGCCACTGCAGATAGTATTATAGGGAAGCAAATCACTTATGGTGACACTTGTAGTGGACTTCATAAAGGGGGAGAACTCATACAGAAAGCAAGGCTAAGGTTTAGAAGCCAAAGATATGTCTGTCATTGGGATAACAACATGGTAGCCAAACACATAGGAGCCCATACACAGCACAGCACGCCCAGACAAGTCACAGCGGGGCTGGTCGAGGGTACGGAAAGGTCACAGGTCAGACAGTACATAATAGCGCTCCGAGCCACAAAAAACCTTTGCCAGGTATACAGCAAGAGGTCATGGGAGTCGGAGGGCTGTGCCAATGCCACTCAATGCCAGCTGCCACACCATTAGCTTGGTTGGCAGCCGACTTGGGGTTTGGTGCTAAAAGCAGCTGGTGCAGAGGATGCTGGGAGAACACTATTGTGATGAGTGGGAGCCTAGGCGCTGCTTTTAGGGTGGGGAGTGAGTTGATTTCATTCAGTGCCGAGAGCACAGGTGACAAATACAAGGAAATTGCACACGAGTCTGGTAGAGACAAAAATATGTTCTCTCATAAAAGTGAATAAATACATTTTTTTTCCTCTTTTTTTTTTAGTCCCGACAGAAAACGCAAGAATGAGAAGAATATGAAAAATGTAATGCGGAAATCAAATTGGTGAGTGTATGAATGTGAGAAGTTATTGGCACTTGTATCTTACCATAACAAAATAGTCTCCATGAAGAGCAGCTGTTTGGTCATATCTGAGGGGTCTCAAAGGGATCTCAAAGAGAAAATATTGCAAAAGTTAGTCTCTTCAAGTTCACCTTACCTAGTCAATGTTATGCCATAGAAGCAATAACAGTAAAAAACAATATTATTATTATTACGAATTTATACAGTACTAACATAGCCATATTCATAACTGTAAATGATAGTCCACCATGCAATAAACTGAAGAAAACTAAATGCTAAATCAAGAGTAGACTAAAGCAACATAGTTAAAGCAAACAGATTGTTATTTTCTTGCTGATAGCACTTTCCTCCTCTGTTTTCAACACTCCAGCGCATTCCAATTGTTTCAGCGAGGCCTTTGTCAATGCAATGCTCCGGACTAACACAACAGCAATTGTTTGTCTCCGGTTGAGCGAGCGCAGACCGTGCCCTTAATGGCCTTAAACTACAAATGCTGTCAGTGTTGACTCGTACAAACAGCCTTTGTTTGGAATGCACTTTCTGGCCTTAGCGTTATTAAAACAAGTGAGATGCATGATACCACAGCACACATGTAGATACTGATGGACAGTCGGAGTGCTGATATAGGAATGTTTACACCCTGCTACTGACCACAACACCCGCCTCCACAAAAACCACAAACATTTCCTTTTGACCAGAGAGCAAAGTGCACGTTCAGCTTACATCAAGTCTGTGGAAGACCAAAAAAAGAATGTGACGAATGTGTGTCCAGCCACAGCGGGTCTCCATTTTTGCTAACCTGATTTCAGGAATCCAAGGCATGTCAATTACATTCAAAAAAACCATCACTTACCCTGGTCTGGGGTCAGAGAGCTGCAACAGCACTGCCTGTTTAAACCAGTGGAAAGGGGACACTGTTAGGTCTTGGCACAGCTCAGTGGCCTTTTCACACCTGTTTATATGGGCTACATACCTGCTACCTTCATGCTGCCAGCTGTTGAGTTCTGCTATTATGTTGACTGAAGCTAGCGGGGCTAAACTGATAGCGCTTCACCCCCTTGTTTGAGGAGGCCGGTGTATTTACTCTGCCTTACTTTAACCACTGCAGCGGACTGCAGTGTCAGGAGGTAGATAGTTACAAAGTCTGCACCTCTCTGTTTCTCTGTTTGGGTTGGAATATTTGAACTCTCTCTTAAGAGACTCCATATTCAGTACAGTGAGGGATTTGGGATGTTTGTCTGTTTGTGTTTGTATGTTTGTGTGTTTGTGAAAGTTGATCAATTTAAGACTGATTTGAAGTCAGTAGCACTGTGGTATTGTGCGTGCTTAGTGTTTCATGGGAAGTTCAAATACCTCACACAGCTGTGTCTAAATATAGTCAACCACAGTGATATGAAATGGAAAACATTTTTCAGTTTGGGAAAGTGCCTTCTGGCCTTCATCATGCCCCAGCTGCAGCTAAAAAACAGCCTGGGAAACTGAGTAAACTGAGGTAACTGTTTGTTTACGATAAGACTAAGAGATGCCTTTTCTTATTATACCGAAGGGCTGTGAAGTACAGACGCATGTTTTTTCTTTTACATCCTAGCCAACATAAACAGTAGCATCCCTTACAGTTATGGTGATAGAGATTTTTGACAGGGATTTATACACGATGATATGTTAACCTCGCTGTCAGTGTCAGCAGTTTTTAGTCTGCGTGCATGCCGTCCTCGTTTCCACGGCAAGTCACTGTAATGATGTTTTGTGATTTACGGTGGGCCTTAAACACCTCCCACATTGATTCGCTTCTGCCTTGTATTAAAAAAGGCCAAGAATGACCTGTCAGACATAATGAGTGGGGACGTGTAGGGTAATCCAGCTTTAACGTTAGCGCTCGCACATAATTGTAGCTCTTTTCACGTCGCAAACAAAGACAAACCGCATTGCATTTATGGCCCAGTCGCCTTTTTTTTTTTTTTTCTCTCATCCCCCATCCAAGCCTCTGAATATTCATCACCTCGTCTTTGTCATCTGATAACATCAGGTTGATGGAGGACGCTGCTAGGCTGTAATACTAATCTCTTGAGAGAGTGTATCACTGCAGTTTAGTGGGCTCTTTAAACGATGTGTGGAGAGGCATTTTTCAGATGATCCATATGTCTCAATACCTTCCCAATCAATATGTCAGTTGAATACGAATGAGTTCTGTGTGGTATCACGTACAAATTTCTGCATCAGCAGAAATTCCTTTCACCTATGTTGGGCCATAACTTTAAGGCTACTATGTGGTGGTGTGCTGGAGCCCACTGCCGGGGGGTGATTTGTAAAGGTCATCTCTAGTCTGACAGGATCTGTGGGGAATTGAGACACCGCTAAATCATCAAATATCATCAAACAGTAAGCCATTCATACTAATCCACATGTCTGACAGTCAAGGAAACTGGAGAAATGTCAGGTCTGTTGGATCCATAAGATGAACACTGGGTAGAACAGAGAAGGAATGGTGGCTAAATAAGAGTCCTCGCTCGAGTGAATACACACAAATAGTTGGTCTAGTGTCATATACTGTATACTGAAGGGCAGTGACAAAGCTACTCACAATATGTCACTAGGTCATAGAACAAGTTATGGAGGAAAGAGAGAGATTTGCCATTACTCACATCAAAAGGTCAAACAAATGGCAGAATTACAGCATTGCCCCTAACTGTAAGCTTTGAGCCTTCAGTGACTTAACTGGCATAAAATGCCAATCAGGAAGTCAAATCATGGCAGTTAAGTCCTCAAGGGTTCAGAGGTTAGGACTTAGGGGAGATATTGGGATTCAAGCATTATTTCCCACTTTACCACAATAATTATAAAAAGACTGGAATTAAAGAGAAGGGAGAAGGGAGATTATCTATCTGAACAAAGTTGCAAAATATCACCCCATGGCCTTTTCATATGAAATGAAAAAGAAACAAGTGGTTAAGTTACCTTTTACTTTTATCTATAAATGAAAAAGACAAAAGATACTCGAAAGATTTGAGATAAAGACGTACTTGAAGATTTTTCTGACGCTTTTTCACAGAGATGCAAAAAAGAATTTCAAAAACCCTATGATTTGATTCGACGCATTTCATGACAGTTATGCATGAGGGTGCTCCAAAGTGAAGCATGTCCACTTCTGTTTCGCTGTATTGACTTTCCATCTCTCTGTCTCTCCAAATTTGTACTGATGAGGCAAGAGAGACACGCCAGGCCTTTCATTCTCCCAAAGTCCCTGCACTATATCCACAGAAATAAATAATAAACAGCGTTTAATTAAACTGAAAATGTGCCTTGTTTTTCTGTTAATCCTAATTTATTCTCAGTAATTGAGCCTGCATTTGGGCTTTACTGATTGAAGACAGGACCAGTCATAAATAAAGCATTGTGTCGATTCTGTCAAGCGTTTAACAAAGTTCTCCCCACTACCCACCACCTGACTTCACAACAAGATGGGGGGATTGTCAGTTTCACTTTCACTCTCATCCTCCCTCCTAACACGCACAGACACACACACACACACACACACACACGCACGCACACGCACACACAAATTCAGCCAGTTAATGTCCATCTTTCCAGCTCTTACTTCAAAACACACACCTTTTGACTTCAGTAAAAGATGGGGAGCTAAACCATATCAGCAAACCTACAATTCCATTACCAGGTGTTTTTTTCTCTCCCTTTAACTCACTCAAATTAAACCAAATCGATTTCTTGATGCTATTTGGAAGAATTCAAATATGGCTATCACTCTAGATTGTGTGGGCAAATTACTGATTTGGCCAGCCATCCTGGAAACATAATTAGCATAATTAACAAAAATACACCTGCATGTGCTGATGGTTTCCTGCCAAACATTTTACGGGAGGGAGGGGGGAGGGCATAACACTGAGCTAAAACAACCAGCATGTGACAGTGCACTGGGGCCAGATTTTTGCTACATCCTCCCGAGCCTGAGTGAGCTTCCATTTATGGCACTGCCTAGTCTTATTGTGCTGTCAATCACAGTCACAAGGGTCGACTCCTGAGAAGGCCCTTCTCACAAAAAAAAAAAAAAAAAAAATCACATTCACCCGCAAACTTTCAGTCAAAACTGTCTCAGACCTCCAGGTGGCATTCGTTAAGTGAGCAGAGGCGCATTGCCAACACTTGCCCACATTGCCTGGAGAAAAGAAGGTTCTAGTGTGGCTTGTTTCTGTCCGAGTAGCTGAATTGCGTGGCACTCTATAAGGGCAGGTCACCGGCGACTGCCAACTGTCTCAGGCAGTTGGTGGCAGGGACCACAAACAAGATGGCAGCGCCCAATAAAAACCTAGCACCCCTGGGCACAGCGCAGAAGAGTGATTGATGTCAGCTCCGGTGATTCAACAAGGGGGACTGCTTTAGTTAACAAAGGCCCCATGGTAGACTGAAATAAAAGTGTTAGAAGAATAAAACCCAGGTCTTTGTTGTTTTTGTGACAAAAAAAGAAAGCATCTATGAATTTGGTCACTTTCCTTTGGCAGAACAGTTTATTTTAGTTTTACAAAGAGTCTGTGTCCTTTAAAGATTACACATAGACAAAAAGATCTGCTGACTAAAGTTGCCTAGAAACAGCCTTTAAAGAATCCACAGATAGGTTAATATACATACACCATAATAAACTCTTGCAGAGATCCATTATAGCTCTGTTATTTATCATTAAAGTAGCGCAGATGATATTATTTATCATTAAAGTAGAGTGGATGTTATTTATTATTAAAGTAGATAATGTTATTTATGTACTTGTTCATTTATTTATTATGGAGGTTTTCAAGTAGGTTTTTAGACTTTTTGCCTCAATTGTTGGGATTGGGATTGGGAGATGACTGCGGGCTGGGTTTGAACCCAGGCAGGCCCCTGTGGAGACTTGTGAACATGAAGGAGAACATGGAGGCAGCAAGCAGCTGGCATCTGCTACCTGGGGCCCTGATATCACCGTAGCAGAACCAAAGGTACCAAAGTGAACTGAGCTTTGGGGGAATATACATCATGTCTAAGTAATAATGATCCTGAGTTACCAGGCCCTATCCTAAATAAAAACACAATCTAAACATAATGGGGTTTAATATTGATCATGGTTTCTGGCTGTGTCCCCCGTGAGCCGCGGGTGCTAAAAGGGACACCATTATAACACTTAATAATGTCCCTTTTTTCTTCCCATATGTGCAGAACTCCATATTTGTCTAATTAAATCCATTTATAATCAAGATGGTTCATAACACTAATTATAAAACATAATGTAATCTTCCTGAAAAGTGCGAGTTGTTTAATGTGCAATGATAATTTTTTTTTTTTTGTGCAAGCCATTTATCTTTTTCTCCATAGACAGCTTGTCGTTCTCTCCATTTGTCTTTTGCATCCCTCTTTTTTTTTCACTCCGCCGCTCATTAGTGTCAGTGGAGAAGGGAAATCTTTGTGATGGCTTGCTTTATTCTCTCTCTCCCCTCCCAGCTTCTCTATTCCTCCATCCCCTCCCTCTGTCTCCTCTCTCTCTCTCTCTCTCTCTCTCCCTTTCTCTTTAGCAAATGAGCAAAAGATATCTGCCTATTTTCTGATAGCAATTTTGAATAATCCCATTCTTGAAAATGTGTTTAATTGTGAGTTAAAAGTCCCCCATTTCCTTTATCATTTCCCTCTCTGTTCTCATACACACACACAAACACACACACACACACACACACACACACACACACATACACACATCACCCATCTTCTTCTTTCACTCCTTCATCACAAGCCATCAGTTTTATTGTTCTCTGGTTTATATATTTTTTTCCAAACTCTTTTGTGCCTCACTCTTGCCAACCCCCCACCCCCCCCCCCCACCCTTCTCTCAGTGTTAAAAAATGGATGATGACACTAATTTTGTGGCACTCAATTACAGAATTAATCAGCGCGAGTCTTTGTTGAAGAGTCTATGAAAGTACATAATTTAGTTTGTCACCCTTTCTCACTTTCCCGCACGAAATTGAACTCACTCATTTTTAAACACTTGCCATTACCCTCTATCTTTCTCTTCTTCTTCTTCTTCTTCTTCTCCCTTCTTTTGTCATCCTTTATTTCTTACTTTACATCTTTTCCTTCTCCCTTCCTCCCTCTCTCTCTCCTTCCCTTGACTTCCCCCTCTGTAAGTCCTACGGGGGGAAACAATCCATCGTTCTGGGAGGGGAGGAATCAGAGAGCGTGAAAGAGAGGTTGGGCAAGGGCAACTCTTCTCCTCCGCTTCCCTTGCCTTTCTCCCTCGTTCACCAACACCACATCCATTTGTAGAGAATAGCAATATTGAAGTGATCAACTAAATTGACTCTCAGGCCACCTGTTATCCGTGGAAACATGAACAAGGTGATTTGTTTTACCTATATTACCTCATTCATGTGATTTTTCTCAACATTAGATGTGATGCAATATTTATGAGGTTAAACACGGTGTAGCAAGGTTCCATTCATCATTGATAAGCACCAAACATTTACTCATTTACTGTTTGGAAGACAAACAAAGTGTTTACATATAAATGCAACAAAGGTAAAAAAAAGGTCTGTTTAACCAGGTTTCATTTTCCCACCCTGATCGAGAGAGATTACCAAAGTCGCCATTGTCCTCCTCCTCCATTTGGCCTTGGGATCTGTAGCCACACACACACACACATGCACACACACACACACACGCACACATGCACGTATATGAACACCGGCTGATCAGAGAATCCCCCATCGCCTCGTTATCTTTTACCCAGGCGAGCTGTGATTTATTTACCTACTCACTGTGCAGGAAAGAGAGGACAGAGAAGGAAGGAGAAAGAGAGAAAGACAGGAAGGAGGAGGAGGAGAGAGGAAAAGAGAAAAGGATAGAAGAAGAGTGGGATGACAGAGAGGGACAGAACGAAGAGAGAGAGAGAGAGAGAGAGAGAGACAAAGACAAGGAGGGAAAGCGAGAATGTGCTAATGAACATTCATATTGAAATGCAACATGCTGACAGAGCGACAGAGGAAGAGGAGGGAAAGGAGAGAGAGAGAGAGAGAAAGAAAGAAGAGGGATGACGATGATAAGAACTAAATTCAATAAGTGTTATCCCCCAAGCTCTACACCTCTTGTCTGTGTATCTGCTCTGCGTACGGCTAGCCACCCACTAGCCACCTTTCTCACTCCGAGTGCCCTCGCCCCCCCCCCCCCCCACACACACACACACACTGTAGCATTCCGCTCTCTGATACATGATCCGACTCAGTCCCACCAGCTGCGACGTTGACAGCTGTTATCACACACACATTAGCATATTAGCATATTATCAACATATTAATAAAACAGAGGAAATGGGAATCGAGTAGCAAAGCCTTCTCTAATGGTGTTGGTAGGGGGTTTATGGGGGATGATTTGTTATCCGGTCCGAGCTGCACCACTATGTTTATGTTTATGTTTATGCATTTAGCAGACGCTTTTATCCAAAGCGACTTACAATTTCAACTATCAATTGTTCAGGGCCAGTCTCCCCTAGAGCAACTTAGGGTTAAGTGCCTTGCTCGAGGGCACAGCAGTGGCAGCTGGGATTTGAACCCATAACTTTTCAGGCTACTTGCACACTAGCCAGGTTCCTTAACCACTACACTACCACCGCCCCACCACTAGGAGGAGGTCATCAGTCACTCTCACGTCCCTCACCCCCAGCCAACCCCACCCCACCCCACCTACCCCTCCTCTTGTGCCGTCACGTCACCCCCTCCCCACACACACACCACACACACACACACACACACAGGCTGTCAGAGTGTCCCCCCGGCTCAGTGAAGTCAGCCATGTAAGTACCAACCTCCGTGCCCCGGCCCCACACACCAACACCCCCCGACACACACACACACACACACACACAGACACACACACATAAAGGCTCTCTCATCCACACACGTAAAAGGTTACATATTGCATCGCTCTCTAGCTATGAAAGCCTGGCTTATGTGCAGGTTCCCTTAAGGCTATAACACAGACACATTAGTCATATTCAAGGGGAATATCAACACCTCTCTGAAATAAACACACACACACACACACACACACACACACACACATCCCTTCTCTCCATTTTAGAGTTCTGAACCTCGTAGCTGATGAAAAAGGGCAGCATTTCAAAAGCTCTGAAGGTGAAATAACACAAACGCACACACACACACACACACTCTTTATTTCAAAATACAAGCATACAAACACACCCACAGCCACTTCTCTGAATGGTTTTCTCCCACATGAGTCAATGCCTGGAGTGGGTTACATCTGTGTGTGTGTGTGTGTGTGTGTGTGTCTGGTAAGAGTGACATGGAAGTCACTCATGCTCCTGCTGGTTAGCTTCAGGCCCCTGTCTCTGAGACAGTGTTTCATCACACACACACACACACACACAGACACACACACGCATACATACAAACACACACACGCACATAAACACACATGCATACACACACACACACACGCACACACACACTGACGTAACCCACTCCTCCTTTTCCAACTGACTGGAGTGATAATGACTTTGAGGCCCACATGCTATCCAGTCACAGACTGTTGCCCAGGGTCATCTCTCAGCAAGGATGACCCCAGGAACCTGATGTGATTGTAGAGACCTGTTTAAGGTTGGTGTATTTGTGTGTGTGTGTGTGTGTGTTTGTGTGTGTATTGGTGTATACATGCCTGTATATATGCATGTGTGTTTGCAAAAACGGTTGATGCAGCAAGGGAGGGGGCTGGCCATGAGGTTGATTTTGTGTTTGTGTTTATGCTTCTGAGTGTGAGTGTGAGTGGATGTATGTATTGGTGTTTATGTTAGTGTGTGTGTGTGTGTGTGTGTGTGTGTGTGTGTGTGTTATCGTGAGTGGCTGATGGAGAGTGTGGAGTCTTCATGCAGGCAGGATGCCCAGTGACCTTTAATGCATCTCAGACACCCAGACTCTTGTGTGTGTGTATGTCTCAGTGTGTGTGTGTGTGTGTGTGTGTGTGCATCTCTGACACCCAGGCTCGCCGTGCCCTTTCGGAGAATGCTAATTCGATGCGTTACGCCATTAGAGGGGGTCTCTGGGGGCCAGAGGAGCGTGTCAAACAGACGACCAGCCGCGACAGCAGGCCGACAGGGGCTTTGAAGTGTGAGGTCACGCCGCCTGTCTGCGACTCTGAGGATGAGTGGCCTGGTGTGTATGTGTGTGTGTGTGTGTGTCTGCACCCATATTTGTTTGTTTGTTTGTTTGTGCGTGTGTGTGTTTGTGCATATGCATATTTGTGCACGTATTTGTTTGTGTCTATGTGTGTGGTGTGTGTGTGGTGTGTGTGTGGTGTGTGTCTGCACCCATATTTGTTTGTTTGTTTGTTTGTGTGTGTGTGTGTTCGTGCATATGCATGTTTGTGCGCGCATTTGTTTGTGTCTATGAGTGTGTGCATGACTGTGTGTGTGTGTGTGTGTGTGCAAGTATTTGTGTGTGAGTATGAATATGTGCGTACACATGGTTGTATGTGTTTGTGTGTGTGTGTGTTTGTGTGTTCAAATCTGTGAATCTGAACAAATCTGGGTTTGTGTTTCCATTAGCTGAGCCTTGTTCAAACTCAACACGCCACCTTAAATCAAGCGAAACCTCCCAAATGCATCAGTCTAAAATGCCAATGACTTTGAAGGCTACAGTCGGCAGCACAATGATGATGGAAATGTAAAAGCTGTCGGCGAAGTGTTCTAAATGTGTCGCTTCATGAACAAAATGTATCTGGATTATTTAGATGCTGTTCTGTTTTATTACATCACTCTGTTTACAAACTTTCTTTTTTTCTCTACGTCATACATTCTGGAACTTCTGGCCTCCCTCTCTTATTCACACACAATGCACACACACACACACACACACACACACACACACACACCACACTGCCAGTAATGTTGCAGCTTTTTCTCTTTCCTTTTTTCTTTTCCTCCATCCTTCCTCTCTCTCTCTCTCACTCTGTCTCTCTCTATCTCTCTCTCTCTGGGTGTACATGCGGAGTGAACAGGTGGAGCTTGAGTGTGTGAGTGAGTGCTGAGTGCGGCCGCTGCGCCAGGATCTCTCATTTACTGTCATTCCTTGCCTTTCTTTTTTCTGTTTTTGTGTTTTGTCTTGAGTCTTGTTGGTTTGTTGTATGTGTTGAGTGGATTTGCTGAGCGTTAGTTTTGTGGAGTGGTGTGTGTTAAGTGTTGTCTCTTGCAGAAGCATGGCTGCCTCAGGCAGAGAAAAGTTTGAATCTTTAACGCGGTGACATGGCGTTAAAATAAACTCCAGCGCCAGTGTCCAAGACTGCAGTTTGGCTGTAGGGGAGATCACTGGACACGATAAAATTATTTCTGCTGCTCGGATGAACAGTGCTGTGGTTTTGTTCTTGGAAACAGTGGATCTGGCAAACGCCATTGTTGAAAGTGGCATTGTAATTGATGGCAATTTTACTTATGTGTTCCATCTATCATCACCTTTGAAAAAAGTGATCATCTCTATCACCCCTTTTAATCCCCCCTTTTGTTAAGGACGAGGTCCTGATGGAAATTCTTTCTCGATATGGCAAGCTAATTTCACCCATTAGGAAAATAGCAATATCGACTAGTTCCCCACAGCTAAAACATGTTGTATCTTTAAGACGATTTGTCTACATGACAGTAGTCGCAAAGATTTAGATTTGACACTAAACGTGACTGTTGATGGATTTGTTTAACCTATTTACGTTTCTTCATGTCTAATGAAGTGCTTTGGTTGTGGTCAAAATGGTCATCTGGTACGGGCATGTCCTGAGAAAAGAGTGGAGCCCGCTACCAGCGGTAATGGGGTGGATAGTGGGCCTTCTGAGAAGGAGGGAGAGGGCTGCAACCAATCCACTGATAACAATGTTTCTACGGGTGGTGAGGGTAACATTGAGGGGCGTCAGGCAGAGGGAGAAAGTCTAGTACTCCTGCCGGAGCCCTTCTCACCTCCCCATAGTAAACCCACAGATTTGGCTAGGGAAGAGAGCATTCTGTTTGAGTATGTAGTGTCAAATGCTGAAATTCCCCTAGAAAGCTTAGCAGATGATGTTGATAAAACTGATGATAATGATGCTGAGGACAAGAGCTCTAAGATGGATGCAGAGGAAGTAAACGCAACTTTCAAAGTGCCCCGATCCAGACATAAGAGGAGACAAAGTCAGCCTCACGAAACAACTACAAATAAGACTCCCAAGGTTCACAGTACAGCTACGTTGGGTGAAACGGAAAGCGAATTTGACTCTAACTGTAGCGTCAGTTGCAGCAAGCGCCAGAGAGGCTGTTTCTCAGTCATATACTGTAGATGACATTAAAAAGTTCTTGACCCAAACTAAGCATGTTAAAAAGCTACAGACTGATAAATACTTTCCGGATGTTGAGCAATTCATGTCCAAGGTACCATTGGGAGTTTTATTGACTGATGTGCAATTCAGAAAAGAGCTGTGCAGTTCTATCAGGACCTATACAGCGAGCGAACTAAAGGATGGGGGGTCTAATGGCCTTTTTCTGCATGATCTGCCTCAGGTTTCAGTTGAGTCCTTTGCCAAGCTTGATGCCGCCCTGACACTGGAAGAACTTGAAAGAGCTCTTCAGTATATGGAGTGTGGAAAGGCTCCTGGCCAGTGGACTTTTATAGGTGCTTCTGGTAGGAGATAGGAGAAGATTTGCCCACTGTGCTCAGTGATAGTCTCATCGGGGGGCATCTATGGGTGAGCTGTCGTAGAGCGGTCCTCACACTTCTCCCCAAAAAAGGCGACCTCACCGATATCTGCTGCTGGAGGCCTGTGTCGCTTCTGTGTAGTGATTTTAAATGATTGTTTAAAGTTTTGGCCAATAGACTGTCCAAGGTAATGGACCAGGTCTTCCATCCAGACCAAACCTACTGCCTTCCCAGTAGATCTATTTTTGATAATGAGTCGCTAATTCATGACACAATACTTGTCTCCAAGCTTAGGGGATTTGATGTGGAGTTGCTCTCACTAGACCAAGAAAGAGCATTTGACAGGGTTGAGCACAAGTATCTGTGGTACACTTTACTTGCCTTTGGTTTTAGTGAAGGCTTTGTAAAAATGATTAGGGTTTTGTACAATGATGTGGAGAGTTTACTAAAAATCAATGGTGGTTTAAGTGCTCCCTTCAAGGTTGGTAGGGGTGTACGCCAAGGCTGCTCGTTGTCTGGTATGCTTTATTCTTTAGCAATAGAGCCTCTTTTACACAAATTGAGAAGGACTTTGAGTGATGTGTTTTTACCTGAATTTTCATTTCCCATTTGTCTGTCAGCTTATGCTGATGACATAGTTTTACTAATTTGTGGGGATGGGGATATAGAAATCACTATTAATGTTAATGATATAGAAATCACTATTAATGTTCTTAAAGATTTTGGAGCAGTTTCATCAGCTAAAGTCAACTGGTCCAAAAGCGAGGCTCTATTGCTTGGTCAGTGGGCAGGGGGAGTACCAAGACTCCCTGATGGTTTATGTTGGAGGAAAGATGGTTTTAAATATTTGGGTGTGTTTTTGGGGAATGATAATATCATGCAGAAAAATTGGGAAGGGGTGGTTGAAAGTGTAAATGGGCGACTGGGAAAATGGAAATGGCTGTTGCCAAAGATGTCATATAGAGGACATGTCCTCATTATAAATAACTGGCAGCATCCTTCTGGCATCGTCTGGCCTGTGTGGATCCCCCACCAGACCTTCTAAAAAAACTACAATCTATTGTAGTGAACTTTTTTTTGGGATAACTACCATTGGGTACCACAACCTAAAGAGGAGGGTGGGGGGGGGCATGGTCTTATTAATTTAGCTTTTAGGTTGCAGTTTGTGAAAAGACTCTTGACCGGGCCTACAGTCGTCGCCTGGAAACCTCTGAGCTGCACAGTTTTAAGTACTTGCACAGGGTTGGCGCTTGATAAGTCACTGTTTTTAAGTGCACCGCAGAGGGTTGACAGCTCAAGAATGCCTGCTTTTTACCGGACTCTTTTAAAAGTCTGGGGCTTATTCCATACAGAGAAGCAAGGACCGGCAACCTCCCTGCATTGGCTTTTACAGGAACCTGTGGTTGGGGGCGCAGGAATGGAAGTATCCTTGACTGACTTTCCTCCTTTTCAGAGGAGGCTTCTCGATTCCAGGATTATAATTTTAAAAGATGTAGTTGACCGAGCGGGATCGGATTTTAAAAACATAAAGCGTTTCTCTGAATCAGTGGGACTAAGATATACTCGTGTGGCGTCACAACTTCTAGAAAAGTACTTGCACAGCAGATGAATCAAAATTACTTGGGGACTACTGCGCAGGAGTGGCGATTCCAGATGTCTTTGACAAATTTCCTGGGCTGAAACTTTCACCCATTCTGAATGGAGGTACCAGTCTGGTTTTTTTTCTAACTCACCTGCAGTCACTTTGAGTGATGCTACTGGGAAGCAATTTTGCAGTGCATGTGTAAAGGTTTTGAATAAAAGGTGTCTTTTGAGCAGAGTTGACATGCCCTGGCGCAGGGTTTTAAAATTAGGTATGAATGTAAAACCTGTATGGGAAGCACTTTATAAACCACCATTGCCTAAAAGTGTGGGTGACTTGCAATGGAGAATTCTTCATGGGGCTGTTGCTGTAAATACCTTTGTTTCTGTTTTAAATCCCAACAGTAGCCAGGATTGTCCTTTCTGTTGCCAAAGGGAGTCAGTAATTCATGCTTCTTTGCACTGTTTAAGACTAAGGCGACTTTTTATTGTTTTAGAGCGTCTCTTCAACTGTTTTAATAAAGAATTCTCAACAGAGACTTTTATTCTAAAATGCAGGCAAAATGTATGTAAACTGATAAACTTAATTCTGGGGAAGCCAAAATGGCGATTTATGTTAGTAGGAAAAACAAAATTGAGGGTCAACCTGAAAATGATGTCTCAACTGCGTTCCCTTCCCTGGTTAAGGCTAGGGTCTTGGTTGATTTCCAGTTTTATAAACTCATGCAAGATATTGAATCCTTTGAAGCGATATGGTGTTGTAAACTCAGTATGCTCTGTCATCAACAATGAGTTGCACTTGAACCATCTTTTGTAGATTTATTTATTTATTTATTTATTTATTGTGACATACTTTCCTTCTACTTTTGTAAGTGTTAAACTCTAACTGCATGAGCCTGACTGTGAATAAAGAACATTTTAAAATCTCAATCTCTCTCTGTCTTTCTCTCTCTGTCTCACTCTCTCTCTCTCTCTCTCTCTCTCTCTCTCTGTCTGTCTCTGCTCTGTATCTGGTCAGGGTTTTTCTGTGGAAAGGTAGTCTGCCGCAGTGTGCTTTCTGTTTAGGGCCAAACAGCATTGAAGTTTATTCAGATTTTTTTGTTGTTTCACTCCAATATGATAAGTATTTTTGTTTTTCTGTGTTTGTTACTTAGCCAAATTGTTTGAGCAATGGTGGCAAGGTTCTCAGGCTGGTAGTTAGTTGTGTTAGTCAAATGAGTTATATTAGGTTTTGTGAGCCTCAAGGCCAGTTGGATGAGGGGCTTGCATTTGTACTCATCCCTTGGCTTTTTGGGGATTTGGGGTCACTTGTTGATGTTTGAAGAATTTCATGGCTCTTTTTTCTATGTTAACTAATCGTGGGTATTGTCCTAATTCAGCCCTGCATGCATTGTTGGGTGTATTTCTCTGTACCTCTTGAGTAGATTTTGACAAGAAGCGATTCAATAATGAGCTGCGGTAGCACTAGAGGCCTTGGAGGGTGCCCCCCTTTTAATCCCCCTCTTCCCTCAGATGAATGCATACGAAGATGCACACACACACATACACACACACACACCGTAATGCACACAAGAAGACATGGATACATCAAAAGATGTG
Organism: Tenualosa ilisha; assembly: GCA_015244755.2. Taxonomy (NCBI): domain Eukaryota; kingdom Metazoa; phylum Chordata; class Actinopteri; order Clupeiformes; family Clupeidae; genus Tenualosa; species Tenualosa ilisha. The sequence continues at coordinate 1,471,995 of PYXC01002021.1, forward strand.
GACACACACACATACATCAAAATACACACACAAAGACATGGACACACACACATGCATATTTGATGTTTAGGATGTTCTTACAAAACTCTGCATGCAGGGTTTCCACTGGGTGTTCGTCCCATTTTCCAATCCACTCTGCATAAGAGGACCCCACACTTCACTGCCATGTAGTGCAATTGGTTCAATCACTGATTTGAATATTTTCAGCCAGATTTGAATGGGTATATCAGTTTTTGATGGCATAGAAAGCCCTTCTTGCTTTTTTCTTTCAAGTCATTCACAACTCATTCTCTCTTTCTCTCTCTCTCTCTATCTCTCTCTCTTTCTCTCTTTCAATTGAATTCAATAGTGCTTTATTGGCATGACAAAAATACACATTGCATTGCCAAAGCATTTCTAGTAGTACAAAGTACAAGTAGTGTGTACACAAAAGTCTCTCTCTCTCTCTCTCTCTCTCTCTCTCTCTCTCTCTCTCTCTCTCTCTGTCTGTCTTTCTCTCTCTGGCCTGTGGTCTTCTACAAGACTGTCTAACTTTTTTTTTCTTTTCTTCCTCTTGGCTTGACGCAGCCAGAGCAGTGAAAGAGACAAATTAAGAAAAATGCAGCAAGGAGGGAAAAAATCTTCATTAGCCGCAGGATTTGTTCTCCATGGGGGCTGTGGGCTGAGCGGAGGAGCCCAGTTATAGTTATCGTAAATGGAGGGCCGAGAGACACTCCTTTGTCGCACAAGCACCTCTTCACTGCCAAATCAATACGGACCGATGGCTCCAGCCACAACACACACACACACACACACACACACACACACAATCCCCTCCTTCTCCTCTTGTCCTTGCAGCACACACACATGCACGCTCACACACTCACCCCCTCGCCCCCCGACACACACACACACACACACACACATTCCTCTCCTCCCCTCCACTGACACCACCATCACCCCACCATCATCACTGCTGATGCTGTTGCTGCTGTTGCTATCTGGCAGTCCCTTCCTTAATAAGAAATTATACTCATCTGCAGATGCCCCCCATTTCCCCTGACATTAGACACTTTCGCAAAGAGAGTATGTGTATTGTCTTTTATTGGCTGTGTGTGTGTGTGTGTGTGTGTGATATTGGCTGTATATGTGTGAGTGGGTGTAAGTGCCTTTGTCTCAGTGTGTGTGTCTGTGTGTTTGCAAGAGAGAATGAGTTTTAGTGTGTGCATGTGTGTATGTGTGTGTGTGTGTGTATGCTAGACAGAAAGAGTTTCAGTGGCTGTGCGTGGGTGTGTGTGTTTGTGTGTGTGCTTAGTAATTGCTCCAGGTTGTCAGAGTCGAGGCCTAAAACATTACGCTGACATGATTGTGCTTGTTGTACTTGGGAGGTTGGCGGAATGAGGCTATTTACTGTACATTAATGACGTTCTCTCTCGCTCTCTCTCTTCCCTGCTTTCTCTCTCTCCCTCTCTCCCTCCTCTCTTTCAATTACATTTTCTCTCCCTCCATTCCCCCCTTCCTCATGTCCTCCATCCCCCTTCCTCCCCTCTCTCTGTCTCTTTCTCTCTCCTTCCTTCACTCCTTCCACAATCTTTCCCTTTCTCTCTCTTCTTCCCCCTCTTTCTTCATTCTCCCCTCTCTCTCTCTATTCCCCCCTCTTCTCCTCTCTGTCCCTCCTTCCCCTTCTCTCATTCTCTTTTCCTCTCTCCCATCACCCCTCTCTCTCTCTGTCTCACCATCCTTCTCTCTCTCCCTCCCTCCACCCTTCCACTCTCCCTCTCTCTCTCTCACTCCCCCCCCCCCCCCCCTCAGATAAGAGAGTGCTGACAGTAGGATGAGGAGGAGTGCTCAGAGTGTCGCCGCTAGTCCGGGGAGAGATTAAACCCAAACAAACAAGACCCCTGTTTTTTTTTTTTTTGTGCGAGTGTGTCTGTGTGGATGTGTGTGTGTGGTGTGTGTGTGGTGTGTGTGTGTGTTTTTCGCCCCAAGTCCAGAGACCGTATAGCAGCTGCTTGATGCCCGCACTAACACACACACACCCATGCACACACACACACACACACATACAGACAAACACACTCAAACACACACACATACACACACACACACACACACTCATACTCACACCTGACCATGGCCCCTTGTTTTGATGTTATTACAGCACTAAGCACCACTCTTTATCCAGGGGCTTTGGCCCAACACTCTCTGTCTCTGTCTACTTCATATCAGGTCACACTTGTGTGTGTGTGTGTGTGTGTGTGTGTGTGTGTGTGTGCCTGTGGTCCACTGATCACTGGTTGAGCTCTGCAGACATACTGCAAGGCCACTGTAGTCTTTCACTTCTCACCCTCACACACACACACACACACACGCACATACACATACATGCATACACTCTCTCTCTCTGACACACACACACACAGATACATACACACACACAGAAACACAAACAGACACTCTCTCACACACACAGACTCACATATACACACACACAAACACAAACACAGACACAATATACATATGTGCAAACTGGCATTCTCTCTTACACACACACACACACACACACACACCGGTCTATCAGGGACTCCATCGACCACAGGGCCTCTGATGGCCCATTGATCTCTTGAGTAGATTTTGACAAGAAGCGATTCACTAATGAGCTGCGGTAGCACTAGTGGCCTTGGAGGGTGCCCCCCTTTTAATCCTTCTCTTCCCTCAGATGGATGCATACGAAGATGCACACACACACACACACACACACACACACACCGTAATGCACACAAGAAGACATGGATGCACACACACACACAGGCACACCGTAATGCACACGTGAAGACGTGGACACACACACACACACACACACACACACGCACACACACCTACACCAAAACACACACACACACACACACACACACACACACACACACACACACACAGATACATCAAAAGATGTGGACACATACACATACATCAAAATACACACACAAAGACATGGACACACACACATGCATATTTGAAAACACACACACAACACAAAGATCAACATAGAAGCAATCGACAACATCTGGATCCACACAAAAATCAACTGCATCTGCATACATAAGGAAACATCCATAATGTATATACATGAATAGCCAAGCAGGCTAAAGTGCCGCATGCGTATTGAGTCAGCCGCACTCTCTGACGCCTCAAAGCACACCACAATGTACTTCTTTTAGGCTAACTAATATGATAATATAATGGCTCCTAAAACTCATTCTTTGTGCCATACAAGCCTACAATGTGGAGAATGAGTCTGATAGTTGGTGTGCGTGTGGTTGTCATTGGCTTTGTCTCAGTGTGTGTGTGTGTGTGTGTGTGTGGTGTGTGTGTATGTGTTAGAGAGAAAAAGTTTCAGTGACTGTGTGTGGGTGTGTTTGTGTGTATGCTTAGTAATTGCTCCAGGTTGTCGAGGCCTGAAACATTACGTTGACAATGCTGGGCATGGTAAGACCCTGGCACTGCCAATGTGTGTTTAGAACACTGTATGTTCCGCTGTGTAATGTTGATCAGATGGGATCATGGCTCATTTTTTAAGCTGTTTTTTGACAAACTGGTTTTGATGTTGGCACTAATAGAGACGGCAAGGTTTAAAGGAGGAATCCGGTGTGAATCAATATCAATCCATAGCCCTGTTGTTCCAGGTCACTGAATGCTGGTGGTCCAAAAAAGAACACGAAAATTTGATGCAACATAGAGCGAATTGCGAACCGGCAGCTAACACTAACTGAATGGGGCATAGCAACTTACATTCAGCTTCATTTAATTACATTCATCCATGCCCAATTCAGTTAACATTAGCTGCCGACTCTTTATTTGGTCTGTGTCACAGAAAAAAATCATGTTCTTTTTTCCTACAGACAACACACGATGACCTGGAACAACAGGACTGTGGATTAATTCACTCCGCATTTCTCCTTTAATCGGTGTGCTTCAGTGTCTCCTTTGATGCAAAGAGATTATGGTGTTGGCACTAAATGCTGTTTAATGCTGATGTCGAGGAACGTAAATATTGAGTCTTTTGTCGTTGTTGCTTTAAGAGACATTCTAGTCCCAGACGTTAGTGCCCAGGAGCCTCCTTACAACCCTGCCCTCTTTCCATTACTGGATCTGGTGCAAAACTGTGCCTGTCCACACAATGCTGATGATACACACACACACACACACACACACACGCACGCACACAAATAAACACAACACACACACACACAATGCTGATGAACGGACGCACGCACGCACGCACGCACGCACGCACGCACACACATAAACACACTCTGCACTGTGCTGAAATTACTGAACCATTCTTTTTTAATAGCATCTTGAGTCTGAAAAAAGATTCAGGTTTTGATGTGTCACAGACCCTCTATCCGCAAATCAGATCAGTCCCAGCAGTTCAGCGCCTCACACACACACACACACACAGACATATACACACACACACTGTGACTGCGACTGCTCTTCTCTGGGAGTGGAAACCTTACTCCACCCAAGTGTCCATACTAGAACAGATACGCATGTTCAAACACACACACACACACACACACACACACACACACACACACACACATAGGGGGACTCTAGGGGGAGTTTCTCTTATACCCCACCCCACTGAGCACCAGACCAGTCCTCTGCACAGACCTGCACTGCTGACTAACAACACACTAACTAACAACACACACACATACACATACACACATAGGGTGCTACTGCACTGCCTGGTGGTTTGCAGCATCTTGTCGAGTGTTCTGTGCAAATGTATCAGCAAGAAAGGCACTTGCAGTGTAACCAGAAGTGGGGGCACTGTACACGCACACCTGCACACACACACACGCACACACACACACACACACACACACACACACACACTCACACTCACACACAAGCAAATATGTTCTAGTGGAGCTTGAGGAGCTTCCAGAGTGGCCTGTGTGAGAAAGAGGAGCTGCGAGGGCAGGCCTTGAACACAAACACACACACACACACACACACACACACACACACACAGAGAGAGAGAATACTGCAGAGTTTTTGAAATGGTAAGAGTGGCCTGTGTGAGAGTGGCCCTGTACAGCACACTACACTATTGACTGGAAGACTGAGGGATGACAGAGACAGGGCCACAGCCAAGGCCATCAGTCAAAGCCATCGACTACCTGAGTCTGTCTATTACACACACACACGCACACACACACACACGCACCACACACACACACACACACACCTAATCCTACATGCACACACATGCTCATATTTACACAACAAATACACAAAAAACACATATGCACACTCCTGCTCATACACAAATTAACACACACACACACACACACCCCGAATAGACATACCTGTTAACACACACAAACCTATATATGTACACAAACACACACAAACACACGCAGACACACTAACACATGCACATGCATAGCACACAGACATGCACACACACGAACAGACTTAGCTGCACCTCTTTGTTTCTCCAATACACATACATATGTATGTGCATGCCAACTATCAATCTTTATAGTTGCCTTATTCCTTGACATACTGACCACTGCTTTCACACACACACACACACACACACACACACACACACACACACACATTCCCAGACCATCAATCTCTTGTACTGATAGACCAATCAATCCCAACTACTCTCTCTCTCTCTCTCTCTCTCTCTCTCTCTCTCTCTCTCACACATACACACACACACACACACACTGTCCTAGCCAAACCTCACAACCAAGCGACGGGCCGATTACTCAGAGAGCTAATTAGGTCATCTGGCTCCTATAGCCCCCCTGGCAGAGAAGGACATCTCATGCCAAAACAAGACCACCATCACTGCACTGCACTGCACTGCCACGGCCACTACCATCACCCCACACCACACACACACACACACACACACATACACACTCATGCATACACTCACACACATACACACACACAAAACCCTCCCAATTTTCCATCAGGCCCTTGCTACACTCCTGTTGGATGTTCATGTCCACATTCACACACACATACACACACACACACACACACACACACACACACACAGACACACAGACAGACACACACATACAGCTCCCTTTCAGATCCCAGTTCTGCTCACACCGCCACCGGTATCCACAGCTGTCCATCGCCGACTGGACGCCTCGGTGATGATGGCGACCCACCTTGCCACAAGCAAGAGTGTGGAATGAAAGAGTGAGCAAATGGATGTGTGTGTGTGTGTGTGTGTGTATGTGTGTGTGTGAATGTGGGCATGAACATCCTGCAGTGGTGCAGCACATGGGAAATTGGGAGGGTTTTGTGTGTATGTGTGTGTGTGTGTGTGTGTGTGTGTCTGGGGCTCCATCTCTATAAATAACAGTGAGATTACTTCCCATCTCTCGGGGAACCTGAGCTCCAGTGCAGCCTTCATCTCCCATACCCATTAAGCATCACACACATGGTCATGGCCACCCAGAACCACTTGCGCTCCAGAATAACTCGGCCTCTGGGTCCAAAGGGAGCCTTGGCCCGAGGCATTATGGGTAGGGGAACGAGGGACAGAGGTTTTTGTCTGTGTGTGTGGTGTCTGTGTGTGTGCGCGTCCTGTCTGTGTGTGTGTGTGTGTGTGTGCATGTGTGTGTATGAGAAAGAGAGATGGTTAGCTGATGACCTCATCAGTCATGCTGTAAATCCACAACCGCACAGCGCTTGGAGTTCCTTGGAGCATAAATTAAAGGGATACCAGGCAACATTTTTAGGTTAATTTACCAGTTTCGTAGTCTCATTGATGGTTAAATGGCTCCTTACAGGGTGAACGAAGGCTCTTTCGGCACCCTCTATCGCTTAACTGTGCACTTTCAGGCACTTGCATTTTGCAAACGTGCGTTGTGTTAAATGAAACCTAAACTGAATAAAACTAAAAAATTGCATTCGCATTATCTTGTCGGTCGACATATCACTGGTTTCTATGCTTTGGTTTGCAAACAAATCCACATGGATTGGTGAGAATGTAGCCTGGCGGAGCTCCACAGTGCTAGTCTTGATTTGATACCATTGAGCTTGTTGTCTCAGGAGGCATTTTAAACTGTCCAATCAGCGAACAGAGGGAGGCGTTGTGAATGCAGAGCTGGAATGCTTTCAGACTATGCAAGCTAGTAGTCAGGGACTGATTCAATCTTTTTAAACTTAAACACCTCAAGCAAGCAATTGAATCTCATTACCCAATGTCCAGACCCTCTGTACGAAACAAAAGTGCGAAAAGGTCCGATTTTATTACCAGGCTAGTGAGAATGCATAATGCTGTTGCTATTTTTTTTTATTCAGCACCTGTAGGGGACACTCCAGAGGTAAAAAAAAAAAAACGCAGGCTTGCTTTTTACAGCTTTTGATGACTTATTGTCATGCAGCTAAATTTGACTTGTTTGGACGTAGACATACTCAATCCAGACAGCTACAAACGACCACCCAGTATTCTCTCTCTCTCTCTCTCTCTCTCTTTCTCTCTCTGTCTCTTTTTTGTGTGTGCTGTTTTCCATTTCCATCCATCATCTGCATTCAATCCATATGCAGTGTTTTACATAGCCAGGATGCAGAGGCGGCTAAACTAATGTATGAAATCCATTTGCTCCGCCGAACAGCGTAAACACAAGCAGAGAACAGAAAGGGTTGAAATTGGCACGTGAATGCATTTTGTGTTCTTGCTTATGTTTGGCTTGGCTCATTAAAAGACCAAACAGGGAGCCATGATGGAGTGATCTGAATAAGTATAACACCGCTGCGCTGCTTGTCTGGCAGAGCGTGCCGCTGCATAGAAATATAAAGGTCAACGGAGAAATTCCCCTGGAAACTGGGGAGATCTGATTGGATCTACGGTGTGTTAAGTAGCAAAAGGAGTTCCACCGACAAAGTAACCTGTTCCTCTTCTGTACACACGATAAACACACTCAACTTCCCATAATGCACATCTGTTTGGATAACACGGCCTGGTAAATACAGATAAGTGTAGGCCAAGCTCAGTGCAAATTTTCTGAGAGGCATATCTGGAAGCATGTAAAGGAGGAAAAGGAAGACATATTCACCAATCTGTTCTTAGATGGACTGGATGGACTGCATTTATATAGTGCTTTCCTACACCTGCAACCACTCAAGGTGCTTTACAGCGTTTGCCTCACATTCACCCATTCACACACTGGTGGTGGTGGCTGCCATGCAAGGTGCCAACCTGCCACTGGGAACGATTTGGGGTTCAGTATCTTGCCCAAGGACACTTCAGTGGGGTCAGGCAGAGCCTCTGGTTGCCAAATGGCACCTCCACCACCTGTGCCACCGTCGCTCCTCGTGAAAAGGTTCCCTACAAAAATGAGATATGATCAGGAATGATAAGGAAACATTAGAGAATATCAGAATATTTTTGAAGTCTGTGCAAGTGGGGTTTAAAGGAGGAATCTGGTGTGAAAAACAGGCAAACAGCAAAGTTAGTGTAGTGTCAAATTTTCTTGTTCTTTTTACCTTCCAATGGCCCTCACCAACCTTGTGACAAAAGTGCTACAGGTTGATTCACATTCAAGTTCTCCTTCAAGAGCAAAAATCTTGAGAATGATTGGTAAATGTGTCCCATTGTTGTATGTTGCTATATCAGTTTACTAAAAAAAAACATGCTGAGGACTGGTATGAGATGCCATGCAGTGAAGGGCGCCATGGCACAGTTGGTCTAACTGCCCATACCATAAACCCAGGGCCGTGTTCGATGTTCGACTGAGGTCATGTCCCAATCCTTCCCCATCTCTCTCTCCCAGTCGTTTCTTGTCATATTTCCAATAGCCTATTTAATTGCAGGCAATAAAAGCCAAAAAAAGAGATGCAGTGCAGTAGCAACACACCTGCACCTGAGCTAAAGGGCTAAAAGGTAGCGTACTTATAGATACCATCAACCCCATGGTCTAGATGCCAAGTGGCGTTTTCATGGAATTCTTCGTTTTGAGTTGTCTTGAAAGCACCTTTTGCATTCACTGTATTCAACTGCACTGTACTCAACTGCATGCACTGTATTTATTTGCATGTCTTGTATTTAATGCAGTAGCCAAACTTAGTAGAATGTACTATTACTGCAGAGCCGGCCTGATGCTAGTTGGCTTACATGCTAACCTCGGTGGATATCTGGACAGCGTGAAGCTTATTTGTTTTTGATATTACCTCAATACAGTTGGTTCCTCGCATTTTTATTGCCATCCCATGGGTCATTTTTGGATGTTTGAAAACACCACAAAAACACCTTTCAGGCCAGAACACATCGACAGACTAATTAAAAGCTAAAAGGTTTTGGAACAGTAGATCACTAATGCAGGCATATACACACACACATACACACACACACACACCACACACACACAGACACACACACGTGTGCATAAAAACACATGAAAAAGCTACTCTGTGACTCTCTTTGGATATGACAGAAAAGAGGAAGGGGAAAAAAACGATTGCTGGCAAAGCTGACTGTATAAAAATGAAACACATAAACATGGTTGGCACTGGCTGTCGAGTTGCCCAGTGCCAGTCCAGGTGAGTCCCCCTCCTCCACTGTCCCACCACTGTGCCCACATTGACATGCAAGGAGGACAGAGGGACACCGGCGGGTGAGTCACGTTTACATCACTCTTGCCCACTCGTGTCCACAGGCTATTTGGGAATCTGTTGAATTAAGGGGTTGGAGGGTGGAGGTGGAGGTTGTGTGTGTGTCTCTGTGTGTCTGTGTGTGTGGGTGGGTGGGCTATTTCTCCTGGGGGAACATTTTTTAAAATAGTCCAGCAACTCTAGGCAGCTTCTACAAAATAGGAGGGGTGGTGGCAGAGAGAAAGAGAGTGAGAGAGAGGGAGAGAGAGTTAGTTATTTCCAGCTGTCACAGGCCATACACTGACTCCCAGACAGACCCAGGAGACCAGTGCCATGAAGTCTGGAGTGTATTGAATCTTGGCAAGATGGGAGGGGTTTTTTTGAGGGGGGAAGGATTTTTTCTTTAATCTTTATAAATTCAAGTGCAGGAGAATGTGGGTTTGCTCAAGCCAAATTAAACTGGAAGGAAGAAAACACTGTCAAACTGTGAATTAGCGTCACTGATAAAGCACGAAGCCTGTTCACTCTTTAAAGAAATCACATTTTCATTTACTTCCCAATTTAATCCTACATTAGAATGGTTGATTTTTTATCAGTTGGTGATTGATAGCTTGATTTGAATAACATTATTTTTCACACCATATCACTGGATTGGCAAAGATTTTCAATGTATGCTTTCTTTCTCGGATAGAATGGTCTAAACATAGTGGGTCTTGCAATGTGCAGAAATATTTTGCAGACTGTGTGTTTGAAGCTGACCAATGAGAAGCAGTCCAGTGTGGAGTCTATTGGAAAAGGCCTGCTTTTCTCTGAGCTCTGTCTGGAGCTTGGGTGGGCAGAACGCTGACAGAGACTCGCTGCCAATTTAGGGGATACCAAGTGCGCACAAAACACACAGGCACGCACACACACACACACACACACACACACACACACACACACACACACACAGACACATGCACATGTGCACGCAAAGAAACACACACACACACACACACACACACACACAGACACATATAGGCATGCATGCACTTGCACACACACACACACACACACACACACTGAGTAGCAGCAGGGCAGTCCTGATTAAGGGTCTGGAGGTTGGGGGGTGGGTGGAGGTGAGGCACACTGTGTTGTGGTCCTTCACAATCAGCCTCTGATTGTTCTTTTTGCTTTTTACTCTCCCTCACATCAGGCCATAAAACACACACACACACACACACACACACACACACACAAACCTACCCACACATTTCCATCTTCCTTCCCACACACACATGCATCTCCACCCACACACAAACACACACATGCTTACAGAAGCCCATGTGCAGGCACCGCGTGCGCGGCGCACACACACACACAAACCTATCCATTCATGCCCACCTTGCCTCCCACACCCACATACAAACACACACATGCTCACAGAATCCTATGCATGTGCACACATACACACACACAGACCATCGACATGCATGCCCAAACACATGCACATACTCTTGCACACACACATGTACACACACTCCACATGTGCTCACACCTACACACACACAAATACACACACACACATACTCATGCACATATGTACTCCAACCTATACACACACACACACACACACACACACACACACACACACGTTCACCCATCTGTCACACTCATGAGCCTGCCTTGGAGATTCAGAGCCACATACATCACACTGAGGAATCTGTCATATATAGGTGCTAGATCAACACACCTACACACACACACACATGCAAGCACCTACACACACAAGCATACATGCATACATGCCCACACTCACACACATACTCACACACACACACACAGATATTGACATGTGTTCGAAGCTGAGTCCGGACCGTTCACTTGCATTTACACGAGAGGGAGTGGAGGCCCACCGATGCATATAACGCACACACACTCACACACTCATACACACACACACACACAACACTAATATACTCACACACATACACTCACACACTAATATACATACACACATACACACAGGCACGCACATAAACACTAACACATGCACACACATAGATGGACGGACTTGAAGGCACCTTTTAGCTTCTCCAATACACACAAACAGCAGCAAGCTCGGACACATACACACACCTACACATGCATACATGTACATGGACACACACACACACAGAGAGAGAGAGAGAGAGAGAGAGAAAGAGAGATAGAGAGAGAGAGAGAGAGAGAGATATAGAAAGCGACAGAGAGAGAGAGAGAGAGAAAGCCCTTGCTCTGATTGCAGTGGTGACATTTTCTACTCTCCCCCTCAGGGCCTTGCTGATCCCTCACATCACCCAAGCGCTCTAGTTCCTCAGAGTCATCTCTCTCTCTCTCTCTCTCTCTTTTGCTCTCTCTTTCTATCTCCCTCTCTCTCTCTCTCACTCTCTTTTGCTCTCTCTATTCTCTCTTTCAGTCTCTCATTCCCTCTCCCTCACTCTCTTTCTCTCCCTTTCTCTCTCTCTCTTTCATTCTCCCTGTGAAAAAAGGTCACCCAAGCCATTATTCAAGAGTGAACTTGTGACCTAACATTTATGGAAGAGGCAGAAAATAGCCAGTGACATCAAGAACAGAGCTGGGTGGGGAAGGGGGAAGTGGGAAGGGGGTAAGGGGGGGCTGAACACTTGCTGCATCGCAGCCGTGTCATTGGTCGCTGTCAGCTCAGCACTGGAAGCGGATTGGCTGGCCAGAGTCACCCATTCCAGTCTTGCCACCTGATGAGCAGTTTGTGCGTACACATGCACCCAAGATATGTGAAGAAACGTCCCAACATTTATCCTAAGGCAGCAGGGAGCAGAATGACAGCCATGGCCCTTTCCCTGCTGTGGTCTATGCTCTGTCATGGCATCAGGTTTGGTATTATTCATACCTTCATTTGGCGTTTGACGTTCTGATCCAGTCTGACTTGTATTCATTAGTTCCTTCAGGGTCTCCCCTAGAGCAGTGGTTCCCAAACTTTTAACTGCCACGTATCCCAGAGGACACCCTGGTCCTACCGAGTACCACCTGCACCTCGGACTGCTGGCTACAATTAAGCTTTTGAAATCAAATTTTGCTACATTATCAAAATGTGAACACATATTACATATATGTAGTGGCAATTGGGTTGTATTGGTGAATCATCAATGGTGATTTTTCCATGTTATCTTTATGCTGGTGAGAGCTGAGAGCCCATTCACAGATTTATTTTGTGTACCCCCTAGAACTGATTCAAGGGGATTTGAGGGGTACCAGTACCACAGTTTGACAAACACTGCCCCACAGCAACACAGGGCAAAGTGCCTCACTCAAGGCCACAGTACCCACATTGGACACATAAACACATGCACACAAACTAACACTCACACACACACACATACACTAACACATGGACACACATACATAACATGAAGCAACATTGGAGAGTTGGCTAGGATTATCTAAATTTTATATGGGGATTTATATGCCTATGTGTATGTATGTTATTATATAAGCTACTGATCACCTTCATTTCTTTTTGGGTAAATAATGTACATTATTTTATGTACATTTTCACACTTGTCTAAATGCAATGTTTACCTTGTCCAGAACTCTTTTACAACAACCATAGACTATGGGAGCCAAACAGTGTTCTCTTTTGCCTTGCCTTTGACACAAATGCATTTAATCACCCATGTGTGTTCATCTGAAACTCAAGGAAACTTCTGCTAGTCAATGTTCACTTCCAACAACCTCCAATTACATTTAGAAACTCTTACCAAAACAGTTAACTGTGAATATATTTAATCAATCTACATTCAACTCTATTCACATATATGCCCTTTGTACTGTAGGCTTATGTGGGCCTATTTACATTACTATTTAGCAGTGGGACATTATATGGGAACCTCAAGTGATGTAATGCCCATGTAATGACCACTGACCTTTTCACAGTGCAACATGCAGGAACAGGGGACAAGGTCACATGGTACACTAGTATACACATGGTATTTCTGTTCAAAATATAGTGCACTTACCGAATACTGTAAACACACACATACTAAGAGAAGCTCATGCGCACACACAAACAAACACACACACATGCCCACCTTCACCCCCACACACATACAAACACACACCAGCACATGCTCCAGATCTTACCCCAAAAGTTATGCAAGATCATTTTAAGCACGTTAAAAACACAGTTTGAAGTCCTGCCCCCATGGGTCAGCTGTCAGTGTCTCCGTTCAAGGAGACCTACAAAGGTTGGACCAAAATTTTTTTGTGTCTTAGGTACTGGCAAGTCAGGGGTAACTTGAGCATAGAGCCACA
>PYXC01002022.1:17500-22500 GCA_015244755.2 Tenualosa ilisha
GCAGTGGGACGATAAGCGGGCTAACGGCCTCCGAGGGATCCCAATACGGGCGAATAATGGACTTAGCTCCTGCCTCATTCATTATTACCCTCCGTCTGGCCAACTCAGCAGCCGTTATCCCTAACCTGGTCTGGAGCAGACCGCAGTTATCATGCAGTGTTAGCTATTGCATCACCTCCATATTTCCATAAATCACTCTTAGCAAAGGAGAGGCTTAATGCATTTTAGAATTTAAAGCTGGTGTGTCAGTTTAATGTGCATGTGTATGTGTATGTGTGTGGATGTGTGTGTGTGTGTGTGTGTGCTTGTACAAGCATCCTATAAATGATCCCAAGCCCTCTCTCCATTCTTCCATCTCCTTTGTGGAAACACATAGATATTGATGCCGCCATAGAGAGAGATAAGGTGTGAGGAGTCAAGAGAGTGACACACACACACGCACGCGCGCACACACACACACATACACACACACACACACACTCTCCCATGATAGCAAGGAAGAAGATCAAAGTTAATCTCATGCACTCTCTAATAGGCCCCACTCTGATTGGCTAATCTGTCTCCAGCGCAGTAAGTGTGTGCGTGTTTGTGTGTGTATGTGTAACATGGGCTTGATGTGTGCGTGCGTGTGTGTGTGTGTGTGTGTGTGTGTGTGTGTGTGTGTGTGTATCATGGACTTGATAAGACAATCGCAGCTGTGGATTCTTATAAGCCTGACGAAGGGCCCACTCCCCTGAGCTGAGCCCTGCTCCCTCTATCAGAGTTTAAAGGGGTTGTGTGTGTGTGTGTGTGTGTGTGTGTGTGTGTGTGAGAGAGAGAGAGCTCACTCCCTTGAGCTGAGCCCTGTTTGTTCTATCACAGTTTAAAGGGGGAAAAGAGAAAAGTGTAGGAGGATCTCCTGGCTCTGTCGGCATTGTGTTGTTTTGTAAGAGGAGGGCTTTGTGTGTAAATTGCAATAAATTGCAGTCTGTTTTTACTCTCTTTAGTTACTCTCTCTAACAATTTTTATTTTTACTCTGTGTGTGTGTGTGTATGCATGTGTGTTTCAGGTATATGCTTGTTGGTGTGTGTATGTGCGTGTGTGTGTTGGGGGGGGAGTGTTTAAGTGTTAGAGGACTTCCTCTCACACATACACACACACACACACACACACACACACAGACACACACTCGCTGTCAAGACAGACGGGTACAGCAATCAGGCCTCATTGTTAGCGAAGGCTATTAACCTGTCTGGAATATAAATGAAGGATTAAGTTAATCCCCTGAGTGTCTGTTATTTTCATTTTATCTATAGCTGCACGACTCATCAGAGGCGGTCTTTATCATCGTCCACTTGATCTCTCTCTCTCTCTTTCTCTCTATCTCTCTCTCCTTTTCCCCTCTTTCTCTGGTTGGTTCTGCATTCCCTGGCTGTCCCATGCTAGCCCATGACATTTCAGAGATGTCAGGCCTCTGCTAATATTGTTACAATAACAGTCGAGACTCGTCATGTCATGCCTTCACCACCACACACAGAGGACTCCACTGACAATGCCATCATGAGAGGGAGAGAGAGAGAAAGATAGATCGAAAGAAAGAAGGTAGGAAAGGAAAAAAAGGGGAAAGGTAGAGTACGCTACAGAGGGAAAGGTAGAGTACGCTACAGAGAGAAAGGTAGAGTACGCTACAGAGGGAAAGGTAGAGTACGCTACAGAGAGAAAGGTAGAGTACGCTACAGAGGGAAAGGTAGAGTACGCTACAGAGAGAAAGGTAGAGTACGCTACAGAGGGAAAGGTAGAGTACGCTACAGAGGGAAAGGTAGAGTACGCTACAGAAAGAAAGGTAGAGTACGCTACAGAGGGAAGGGTAGAGTACGCTACAGAGGGAAAGGTAGAGTACACTACAGAGGGAAAGGTCGAGTACGCTACAGAGGGAAAGGTCGAGTACGCTACAGAGGGAAAGGTAGAGTGCACTACAGCAAGAAAGGTAGAGTACACTACAGAGGGAGAGGTAGAGTACGCTACAGAGGGAAAGGTAGAGCACACTACAGAGGGAAAGGTAGAGTACACTACAGAGGGAAGGGTAGAGCACACTACAGAGGGAAAGGTAGAGTACACTAAAGAGGGAAAGGTAGAGTACGCTACAGAGGGAAAGGTAGAGCACACTACAGAGGGAAGGGTAGAGTACACTACAGCAAGAAAGGTAGAGTACACTACAGAGGGAAAGGTAGAGTACGCTACAGAGGGAAAGGTAGAGTACGCTACAGAGGGAAGGATAGAGTACGCTACAGAGGGAAAGGTAGAGTACACTACAGAGGGAAAGGTAGAGTACACTACAGAGGGAAAGGTAGAGTACACTACAGCAAGAAAGGTAGAGTACACTACAGAGGGAAAGGTAGAGTACACTACAGAGGGAAAGGTAAAGTACGCTACAGAGAGAAGGGTAATGAGAGCCTTGTAGAGTCAGCTTAAATGAGAAGGATCGATGTGTATTCTATTACATGTATTGATATCGACTGCACTCATTAAGGTTAACGAGGGGGAAACGCTCATGAGATTATCTCCACATGCAGTAGATTACTGGGGCACACATTGACATGAGTGTGTCTGTGTGTGTGTGCGTGTGTATCAGAGAGAGAGAGAGCGTGTCAACAGATTAACTTCCAAATCACACTAATGATGACCAAAGCGGCTGATTCTATTAAACGCCTCTGTTCCTATATGATTCCAGAGGAGCATCTGATTGGCCAAGCTTTGGGGGATGATGTATGATTCTATAGGCAGAATTAATTAGGACCATCGCAGCTCAGCGGACATGTCACACAAAATGGCCAACAAACTCCAAGCCATGCGAAAGCTCTGGCCTTCTCCTGCGACTGAGACAGAACTGGACTGTGTGACACACAGGGCAAAAGAATGATGTCATCAAGACAGATCATAGCATAGTAGCATAGCCTACAATAGCATGTTGGTGACACGGGCATCCAAATTGCCCACCATAGAATGTGAAATCCAAATCGCCTGAACCATAGAAATCTGTGTGGAATCTGTTTCCTTGAACGCTTGCCATGCGCTTGTCATTTAGGTTGCTTATAGTGACGCTGTCTCACCATGGCCAGGCTAGTTTTTTAGTGCTCACCAAGCACTAATCACTTGGATTGCTAATATAGCCAGATATGGAGGAGGGTGTGTGTGGACAGGCAGATATAGAGAGGAGATCTCTGTGTTACTGCACACTGTCCACACACATCATCACTTTGGAATGCAATGACACTGAACGGAGCCAGTCTGAAGGTGTGTGTGGACTGCAATGTGTCTGTGTGTGTGTGTGTGTGTGTGTGTGTGTGTGTGTGTGTGTGTGTGTACTGGAGTGTGTATGTGTACTGCAGTGTTGTGCATATTCAAAAGAACCAGCTGTTTTGAATAAGTTAATTTCTCTATGAACTGTTGAAGTGAACTTACCGTAACACGTTGATAACACGTTAATAACACGTTGATAACACGTTGAGCCTGAGCGAGGCCTGTAGACCATAACATACTTGATCACTCTTGATGCCCAGGTGAAATCTCTGTGCTGTAGGGTTACACTCAACACACCACCCTGGAACGGAGTGTGAGGATGTGTTTTGTAGCCTCTGAGATTCTGTATGATTAACCATGAATTCCCAGTGAGTTGCTAATTTATGCAGTGTTTGTGTGTGTGTGTGTGTGAGTGTGTGTGTGTGTGTGTGTGGTGTGTGTGTGTGTGTGTGTAGCACCTTGCTTCAGCCCGCTCCCTCTCTGTCTCTATCTGTGTGTCTGCAAAGAGTCTAATTGGTAGAATCTCCATTCAGACACGCCGCTGTTTCACTTTGCTAGAGCCGATCTGTGAGCACAGACAGGAGAGCCGTGTGTCTGTCTGTGTGTGTGTGTGTGTGTGTGTGTGTGGTGTGTGTGTGTGTGTGTGTGAACCTCTTTGTATGTGTAAGAGAAGAGCAAGAGGAACAAAAACTGTATGTGTGTGTGTGTGTGTGTGTGTGTGTGTGTGTGTGTGTTAGCCTCTTGTGTCTAACAGAGGAGCAACGATCAACAACTTGTGGCAAAATGGAGAGAGACAGAGTGAATGGTTTTGTGCATGTACAGTATATGTCTGTCTGATTAAATGGAGGAGCTGTGTGGTGTGTGTGTGTGTGTAAGGGGTGAAGGTTTCTGTGTGAGAGAGAGTGAAATAAAATGAAAGAGGTGTGCGTATGTGTGTGTGTCAGATTGATTCGGTGAGGTTTGTATGTAAGTGTGACAGGGAACAAGAAGGAGTTAAAGAGCAAGGTAGAAGTGTGTGTGTGTGTGTGTGTGTGTGTGTGTGTGTGTGTGTGTGTTCTCTCAACACCTAGCTCTGGCCGTGTCTTTGGTGTTTAAATCGATATCTGTAAGGTCAGGAATTCAGCTGCTCTTTTGGTTCCTGCAGCTCTTCTTCATCTCTGTCACCTTAGCAGCCTCTCTCACACACACACACACACACACACACACACACACACACACACACACACACACAGACACACGCACACACACACACACACGCAAACACACACACACACACACACACACACACACACACACGCACACACAGACACACACACACACACACACACACACACACACACACACACAGACACACGCACACACACACACACACACAGACACACACACACACACACACACACACACAAACACACACACACACACACACAAACACACACACACACACACAGAGAGACACAAACACACACACATGGTCAGACCAATTTTGTACATTACAACAAACACATGCATGCACAGACAAACACACACACACACACAAACTCATACACACACACGTTTTATAGAACATTACTTCAACATTGTGTTTTTTTTTTTCCCACCAGTTGCCTGTTTGGCTCTCTTTCACACACACACACACACACACACACACACACACACACACACACGCACACACACGCAGGCACACACACTCCCACAGGTTCTCTCTCCGCTGCAGTGTGTG
>PYXC01002022.1:30000-37500 GCA_015244755.2 Tenualosa ilisha
GTCACGCCAGCACCGCAAGGGAAGTTTAGAGCCATGAAACACTCACCAGGTTCTGCAGCTCACCCCCTTAGGTGATAAGTACACACACACACACACACACACACACACACACACACACACAGAGAAACAAACACCAGGTTTCGCATTTCATCCGCCTAGGCATTGAATCCATGCGGGTGTTTTTAGAAACTTTTTCTCTCAGTGTACATGTTTGTCTTCTTTTGAAAGAGTGTTTGGCTGTCTTTCTCTTGCTCTCCACCGCTCCCTCTATGTGTCATCTGTTTATTCATAGCAGAGGAGGAGTGTCGTCTCCTCCATCAAGGGCCTGCAAAGCAATAACAGCAGCTTTAAGAAAATGCCAACGACAAAGGAAGAGTAATATATGAAAAAAACAGGTGACATTTACCTGAAGGTCTGACGTCTCTTTGTAATTACCTTCCTCACATACACTCACACTGAGGTGCACACACACGCGCGCGCACGCACACACTTGCATACATGCACACACACGCACGCACGCACGCACGCAACACACGCACGCACGCACACACAGAGACACAAAGACGTTGACAAACTCACACTCACTCTTGCACACATAGGCACACGCACAGATACACAAACACTCTTGCGAATACGCATGTGCTCAAATGTAAACACACATGCACACTGACAGACGCTCAAACACACACAAAAAGGCTAACAAACACACACACACACACACACACACACACCATCACCAAATTAGTTGCTATTTGTTGCTTTATTCATTACATATCCATTTCTCAGGTCAGGGCGACGACTCAAATGATGCCCTGTTTCACCCCAGTCCGGCCCAGGTCCGGCTCTGAACACAACCGGATCTCAAATCTTCCTTAACATTTCAGTGTGGGGATCATGATTCTAATAATTCATAATTACCAAATGCCACTGAAGCAATCTATGACTGGTTTGTGGAGATGCTCTCTCTCTCTCTCTCTCTCTCTCACACACACACACACACACACACAGAAATATTCGAATGGTGTGTCTAAGTACACTTTCACACACTCACACACACACACACAGGGACAGAATTGCTCTGGCTGGATGTTTAATCGAGTTGCGAAGTGGAGTTTGTTCACCATGTGGAACAAAACTGAACGGAATTCTGTGGCTGGATATTTAGTAAAAGTAATTGTGTTTAAAGGTCTCTGAAATGGGTTGAAGGGGCTAAATTGAAAGTGAGCAGAGTATACACACACACACACACACACACACAAACCCTCACACACACACATCACATACACACACAAAGAGAGAAGGTCCTGAGTAGAGGAGAATTTACACACACAATGAAGTACTGAAGCACAGGGGAGTGTGTACACACACGCAGTGAATAGACTGAAGTAAAGGTAGCAAAGGGCAATTAAATGGCACAACTGAATCCTCAAAGTGCTCACTAGCGACAACGACACTAGTGAGGCTGCTGTGTTAGCTCATGCAGGTCCTCAAAGTGCTCACTAGCGACAACGACACTAGTGAGGCTGCTGTGTTAGCTCATGCAGGTCCTCAAAGTGCTCACTAGCGACAACGACACTAGTGAGGCTGCTGTGTTAGCTCATGCAGGTCCTCAAAGTGCTCACTAGCGACAACGACACTTAGTGAGGCTGCTGTGTTAACTCATGCAGGTCCTCATTACCTGCTTGTGGTGTTCATAGCCAAACAAATAGTTTTCCCAACAAACGCACTGGAACACATTTAGAATGGAAGTCAGGTAGCTGAAACCTATTTATTGACAACTGACTTGCAATGTACCGTAGAGTAAGTGCTAACTAGCGCTAGCGCTAGCGCTAGGCCAGGCCAACTAAGAGCTCACTAGCGCTAACTGCCAGGCCAACTCTCTGGTCATTATTACACCTGAAGATGATGTGTTATGTGAACCTAAATGGCAGTGCTAGCAGATAGAGTATAAAGGGTTAGCAGTCACTCATAAATTGAATTAATGGCTACATGGTTAGCAGTCATTCATCAGGCTTATGCCCATGGGGTTAGCATTCAATTAAGAAATACATTTGCTATAGGGTTTGTATCAGTAAAGCTAATGGGAGAAATGTGCACTCACCAGTGGGGCTAATGGCTTTAAGGTTAGCACTCACATTGACCAAGTAACTGCATGGGGGTTAGCATTCACTAGCATTCACTAGTGGAGCTACTGGGGTAATGTTAGCATCCCAGTGGGTGGACTCATAGATAGCCTATATATATATATATATATATATATATATATATATATATATATATATGGTAAACTAGATACCGCGTTGTTCATTGAGTTCTATGGGATGGAACACATCAGCGCGGCTGCCATATTGCTAGGGACCCAAAAATAAGGGTCAATTAGGGCTTTTTCTTTTTTTGGTGCATACTGCCACCTTGTGTACAGGAGTGTGTAAAGGAGCTAGTTGTTCGTACCTAGCACGTACCAGGATGGTGTCATCATTGACGGACATACGGATGTATTTCTATGGTTGGACTGAGCTCTCAAAGTCGATGATGAAGAGATGACTGGATTGAGATCCAAAAGCAGAGTAGACTTGTAACCGATTTTTCAGTTCCGCTTACCTTAATAAACTTTGAAGTAATTTGTTAAAATCAGGTCTGTTCAGATACACAAGCGGTTGGGATTGGTTAGAACAGCTGTCAGTCATCTGAACCTCGCTTGAATGTAGATTTTAGAATGACTAACTTATAGTCTCTAACTCTTGAGGTGAAGTCAGCTTTAGTTTAATGTGATTCAATCATCATTATGATGTAAAAAGAGTACAATTTATGAATGGCATGAAGATGGGATTTACCTTATGAGGATGTCAGTGACTGATGTTTGTTTATTTATGACTATGAAATTATATTGGGCTAATTAGGATATTTTCATCGGTGTATTATCCATGGCAACAAGCACCGCTGGTGTGTCCTGCAAAAAGTACCCTTTTGTGTGGGAAAAGAGGTGTTTATGTTGATTCAGTTCTCTTTGTGAGTCTGCTGTGGAAATATTTACCTCAGTGCCGTGTGTGTGTCATGCAGGCTGTGTGTGTTCTCTGAAGTCTGCAGGTCACTCGCCTTTTCCCTCTAGAAGTCTGTAGGTCTTTCAGTAGCACACTGGCAAGCTGCCCTTGTAAACTGCCTGCTGTAATTTGGGGAGCAGACAGCCAAGTAACACACTTAAGATAGGGAGAGCAGACACAGTCGCTGTAGGAGATGTTCATTATAAAACCAAACTCTTTGGATATAGTGATCTTGACACAGAGAGAGCAAGTGTGTGTATGTGTGTGTGTGTGTGTGTATGAGAGAGAGAGAGAGAGAGGGAGAGAAAGAAAACTAAATCAAAAACAAATTATATGGTAAGCAACCGTGAGGGGGATTGGTGTGTGTGTGTGTGTGTGTGTGTGTGTGTGTGTGTGTGTGTGTGTGTGTGTGTGTGTGTGTGTGCTTGGGGTGTATTATTAAAGTCTGAGTGGAGAAAAACAAACTTCATTTTCAGGCTCTGTTTCACTCAACCAGACTGCACGAGGATTGTTTACATTTAGTGAGAGGTACATGAGGGTCTACGACATCACCGGCAGGTAGAGTTGTTTGTGTGTGTGTGTGTGTGTGTGGGGGGTGGGGGGGATGGGGGATGGGGGGTGGGGGGGTGGGGGCTTGCTTACTTGATTGTTTTTTTGTTGTTTTTTGTTTGTTTGTTTTTTTGTGTCTCTTGATATGTAGTGCCCATCAACACCTCACGCTTTCACACAAAGATACTAACAGAACAAATGAGTAAACATGTACAGTCACACACACACATTCACATACTCTCTCTCTCTCACATACACACACACACATTTACATACACACACACATTCACATACTCACACACACACACATTCACATACTCACACACACACACACACACACACATTTACATACGCACACATACACACATTTACATACTCACACACACACACATTCACATACTCTCTCTCTCTCTCTCCCACGCACACACACACACATTTACATACACACACACACACACACACATTCACATACTCACACACACACATTTACATGCACACACACACACACACACATTCACATATTCACACACACACACATTCACATACTCTCTCTCTCTCACACACACATACACACACTCACACACACACACGCATTTACATACACACACACACACATTCACATACTCACACACATGCACATTCTCTCTCTCTCTCTCTCTCTCTCTCACACACACACACACACACATTCACATACTCACACACACGCATTTACATGCACACACACACATTCACATACTCACACACACACTTATTCACATACTCTCTCTCTCTCACACACACACATTCACATACTCACACACATGCACATTCTCTCTCTCTCTCTCTCTCACACACACACACACATTCACATACACGCACACACGCGCACACATCAAATACCTTTACAAATCAGCACACGGTGATCAGTGATTGTGTGAGTAATTTTGTGGGTAAGTGGATGAGTGGTGATTGTCTGGGTAAGTGGGTGTGTGAGTTTGTGAGTGAGTGTGTGTGTGAGTGAGTGTGTGGGTGTCTGGGCTTTGTGAGAAGTAATTCTGAGTTAAATTTTTGACTCAAAGAGCATCGATGTGAGTGGCATGTGATTCAGAGAGGACAGGTGTGAGTGTGTGTGTGTGTGTGTGTGTGTGTGTGTGTGTGTGTCTGTGATTATATATGCACTTGTGCATGTTAGCATTGAGGTCTGTTGACTGACAGATTCTTGTTGACGGTAGGCTGTCACGACAACTGCTGTCACTGAGAATCAGACTACCGCAGGCATCAAGACGCAGCCAGACAGCGTTTCAACAAGTGTGTGTGTGTGTGTGTGTGTGTGTTTCATCAGTTTTGTACATTTCTGCACATCTGATTTTGTTAATAATATATATATATGTGTGTGTGTGTGTGTGTGTGTGTGTGTGTGTGTGTGTGTGTGTGTGTGTGTGCATGGGAGAGGTAGTAAGTAAATGAGCTTTGCCTTAATTGGATTATACCTTATTAATGCTCTTAACCCACCAGGGGACTTATTAGGAGGGAGCCAACACACACTCAGATTAATTTTAATGCTTAGAGTCTGACAGTGACAGGGAGAGGGAGGTGTGCTCACACACATACACACACATACATATATATATACCGTATATATACACACACACTTACACGCATACCTACACACTCAAATACACACCCGCTCAGACGGACGTGTGCACACATACAATCACTCACACACACACACACACACACACACACACACACACACAGTATATAGATTAGTAGTGCGGTATATGTGTGTCTGTCTCTCCCTCTTCACTGTTTGTTGGTGAGGCTCCTCTTTGTCCCTCTGCTCCCACTTGCGGCTTTGAATTTCTCAGAAATGGTTTGGCAACACAGCTCCCCTCTGCTCCTGCCAATACAGGCCATTTGAATTGAAATATGACAGAGAGAAGAGAGGAGACACACAGACACAGACAGACCAAAAGAGAATGGGAGAGAGAGACAGACAGAGAGAGACAGAGAGAGAGGAAGTGAATGAAAAAGAGAGAGCATGAGGACAGAGTGAAGAAAGAGTAGGATAGTGAAAAAGTGACATTTAGAATGTAGGAAACAGGGAAAATAAAAGAGAAGACAGGAAGAGAGAGAGAGATAGAAATGAAAGAGAAGACAAGAAGTGTGTGTGTGTGAGAGAGAGAGAGAGAGAGATGAAAGAGAACACAGGAAGAGAGAGAGAGAGAAATGCTGGAGTATAGAGAGAGTTGACAGAGAAGAGAGAGAGAGAGAGGAGATGAATGAAAGAGAGAACATGAGAGAGTGACAGAGGAGAAGACAGAGGAAAGATAAGGATAAGGGAAAGAGAGAGAGAAAGAGAGGGAGAAAAGACAAGAAGAGGGAGAGAAAGAGAGAAAAGACAGGAGTATAGAGGGAAAGACACGGAGGAGAGAGAGAGAAAAATAGAAGAGTAGAGGAGATGTTAAGAGGAAGAGAGAGAGAGAGAAAGAGAGAGAGAACCTCTGGCAGTCAGGACTGTATCAGTGGAAGTCAGAATGGGGTCGACACTGAGATTTGAAAGTCTGCAATCACACACACACACACACGCACACACACACACACACTTTCTCTCTCCCTGCCTATCTTCCTCCCTCTCTTTCTTCACACTTCCCCCCCTCCTCCCTCGTTCCTCCTGTCTTAGAGATAGGGCACATTCTTCTCACCTGTTATTTCATCTGTTTTTTCCTTCTCTATCCCTCCTTTACATCTGTCTTTTTTCCCTCCTCTGTCTGGGCTGCCTCTTCTCTCCCCTCACCCTCCATCCACACTCCTCCATCTCTCCCTCCTCTATCCCCCTCTTTTTTTCTTTTTCTCTGTTTTGTGGATTGGAGGGAAAGAGAGCTCTCCGAGCTTCTCTCTCTCTCTCTCTCTCTCTCTCTCTCTCTCTCCCTCTGTCTCTCTCTCCATCCCTCCTCCCTCTCTGTGGGCTGGGTAGATAGGCCAGTGTTGGTGTCGGGCGCTGGGGGAGATTGTGTCTTTCATTTCTCACCCAGATAAAAGGATTCTGCCAGACAGGCCAGAAAGAGACGGAGAACCACGATCAGGCCAGGCTGTCTGGGGGTGTGCATTGCTTCCTCTGTGTGTGTATCTGTGTGTGAGTGAGTGTGTGTATGTGTGTGTATGTGTGTGTGTGTGTGCGTGTGTGCTTGCTTGTGTATATGTTTCGGAGTATGTGTCTGCGTATGTACGGATACTTTTGGTAGCTGTGTGTGTGTGTGTGTGTGTGTGCGTGTGTGTACGTGCTTGTGTATATGTTTTGGAGTATGTGTCTGTGTATGTACGGATACTTTTGGTAGCAGTGTGTGTGTGTGTGTGTGTGTGTGCGTGCGTGCGTGTGTGTGTGCGTGTGTGTGTGTGAGAGAGGGGGTGTACATCTGAATTGGGTCGGCAATTGACAGCACTATGTTCTCAGCCTGACCTCTCATTCCTCCCTGTCAGCTGTGTTACCAGAAATAAACTGAATACCAAAAATGTCTTTTTTTTTTTTTTTTGGTTATTGTTTTTTTCAAACTTCTATCTTTATCCCTCCATTCCTTCTTCTCCTTCTATTCCTGGGGCTGATCACGCTATCGCAGGGGCCATAAGTGTCTGCTGGTTAAAAGAGCCTGCTATTTTTGGCCTGCTACATTAGATATTTATTCATATATAGAGTCATCTGCATGCCACCAAGGAATTAAACCTGGCGGATTGTGTGTGTGAGTGTGTGTGTGAGTGTGTGTGTGTGTGATTGTCTGTATGCTTGTGTGTGTGTGTGTGTGTGTGTGTGTGTGTGTGATTGTCTGTATATTTGTGTGTATGCATATATAGTGAAGATATATTTTAAAAAGAGATGAAGCATGGGAGGGGAGAGAGAGAGGAAAAGAGTAAGAAAGGAAAAGAAGTAGTGGAA
>PYXC01002022.1:42500-45000 GCA_015244755.2 Tenualosa ilisha
GGCTGACTCCCGATCCGATGTTGCTGTGAGATTGCAGGTTCGACCCCTGGTCTGGACTGCACTTGATGACCTCGGTTACATATGTACTTCTCACGGATGCACAAACACACACACGCACACACACACACGCGCATACACAGATGATCTCCGGTCACCTGATCCTGGTCCTGCCTAATGAAGTGCGGTAGAGTCCCCAGGAGTGTGTAGTGGTGTGGTGGGGGCGGCCATATCTCTCCTGCTGCTGTCCTTCTTGCTCTCCAGGTAAAGCTGGGGGAGCTATGATGTAACAATGGCTCTGCAGACATTCTAGAAGGCCTCTCAGGTTCCGCAGGCTGGCGAGATCAGCCCGCGTTAGAACCCCATCTGATCACTTTCAATCAGACCTCAGAGCTTTCTGACTTCATCCTGACGTTATCCACACTTCTCCTCTCTCCTCTCTCTCCCTCTCCCTCTCTCTCTCTCTCTCTCTCTCCTCTCTCCCTCTTTAGTTGAACATCAACATGGCTGTTGGGTAATGGTGCAAAATTTTAGAAACAGTATGCTGTACACCACTTCGACTTTTGTGTTGAAATAGTTGATGAGAGTTTAGGGTGCTTTTTTCAAGTTTCACTCTGAAGTCTAGTCTGAAGTGTCTGTTGTGTGTGTGTGTGTGTGTGTGTGTGTGTGTGTGTGTGTGTGCATTTTCCACTGCACCTCTAGTCTTTAAAGCCATCAGTGATGCTTCAGTTCTCTGTTACCCATCTCTCTCTCTCTCTCTCTCCCTCTCTCTCTCTCTCTATTGCACTCTCTCTTGACACTTGTTCAACAGTGGTGGCGATGAAGAGCTTACCTCTCAAAAACCTCTCAAAAAAAAATTTTGAATCGTTTACTCTGCCCTGTTTCAAAGTGCTGGAGTTGCCATGGTAACACGGTCGTGATTGTTCCTTTCTCAGTCGGCTTGTTCCTCTCATCCAGATCAAAGCCGGATCAGGGCCGTATCTGGCCACGTGAAGACCAGATCTCATCACAGAATGTTTTGTGAGACACACACACACACACACACACACACACACACACACACACACACACACACATACACATACACATGTGCACACCCCTTAACCCTTAATATTCAGATCAAAACACAGACGCTCACGCTCACTAAAGCACTCATAATGCACACACACACACACACACACACACACACACACACTGCTTACTCGTGTTATGGAGACACCTAAGTGACTTGGTTGTGTTCCCAGAATCCAAAGCGTAACGGAAAAGCATGCGAGAGAGAGAGAGGGAGAGAGACAGAGAGAGAGTGAGAGAGAGAGGGAGGGAGACAGAGAGAGCGTGTGAGAGAGAGAGAGAGAGAGAGAGAAAAGGATGACAAAAGGAACATTAGGGAGAGGTAGAGAAAGGCTTGTACATCAAATATCAAACAGTCCCCTGTATCCCTCCTCGCTAACACCCCCGCTGCACAAATACTGCCCACTGCCTTTGTGCTGGATGGTGAAGAAACCCTTTTGGCCTGGATATTAGATGGGGAGAAAAGAGGGAGCTGGTAACAGGGCTGATTAAAGTTTCAGGAGGTACCCTGTGTGTGTGTGTGTGTGTGTGTGTGTGTGTGTGTGTGTGTGTTGTGTGTGTGTGTGTATGTGTGTGTAGAGGAATACTGATGACATGACAGAAGCAGCGCTTTTATCAGGAGGGTTCATACAATGTGTGCGAAAGAGAGAGAATGAGAGAATGTGTGTGTGTGTGTGTGTGTGTTTGTAAAGACTTTAACACCCCCACAAAACCAGGGGTGTCCCCGTGGAAACACGAGAGTCAGAATCACCTTAATCATTTTCTTTTTCCAAAAGTTTTGTCCCTGTCTCTCTCTCTCTCTCTCACACACACACACACACACACACACAGACACACACATACACACACACACAGAGAGAGAGAGAGAGAGATTCTCATTTCTCTTTCTCTTGCAGTCTTGTGCTTGTAGGGTCTCTCAGAGGACAACAGCAGCTCGGCATTTTCTCTCTCTTTTCTTCTTCGTCTACTTCTCTCTCTCCCCCAGGTTCTCTCCATCATTGTGCCTTAAGCGACAGGCCTCACATTCCCCCATGTGTATGAGTGTGTGTGTGTGTGTGTGTGTGTGTGTGTGTGTGTGCAAGGAAAAGAGAGTGAGTCCCCCAGACACGTAACTGTCTTGCTGTTTTAGTCTCTGGATCGACATCACACATCTATGCACCAAACTCTCTCTCTCTCTCTCTCTCACACACACACACACACAAAAACACACACTCACACACACACACACACTATTATGCATCATACTCATGCCTGCATGAATGCACGATTGTATGTACATATTCATATATAGACACAAAATCACAATCATAATCTCACAATCAAATCCCCCCAACATATGCATGCACACACACACACACACAGCCCTGTTAACACTACTTAACATTTCTTTGAGAGCTGACAGTGCAATCATGGACTGGAATTTGAAATGAAC
>PYXC01002022.1:50000-52500 GCA_015244755.2 Tenualosa ilisha
TACATACACATTCTCCCTCTTTCTCTCTCTCTCTTCCACTCACACACACACACACACACGCACGCACGCACACACACACACACACACACACACACTGCCTGTCATGCATCTCTCCTATGAGCTGTCACTATCTCCATCTCCACTCCTGCTGGCATGTCTAAATGACGGCTCCATCTGGCCTCCCACTGCTCTCTGCTTACACATCATTCACGCTGGCACAGGTGGGCAGGGGATGCCAGCCGAGCCACTGCTGCCAGAATGGTTCACTCAGCTTGCAGTGACCCACTCGAGGCTTCTTTGTGTGTGTGTGTGTGTGTGTGTGTGTGTGTGTGTATGTGTGTGTGTTTGTGTATGTTTGAGTGAGTGTGCATGTACACACACGTGTGTTTGTGTGTGTGTGTGTGTGTGTGTGTGTGTGTGTGAGAGAGGTGTGAAGTAGATGGAAGATCGTAGAGAACAGGAGAGGTTGCCAACAGAACCTGAGCGATCAATGGAATCATTACTGAGTTAGACTGCAGTGGCTCTCTTCTGCAGTTATTGATTAGTGCGTGTTTGAGTGGGTGTGTGTGTGTGTGTTAGAGAATAGTACTGTGTGTGTGTGTGTGTGTGTGTGTGTGTGTGTATGCGTGCGTGCACATGTGTTGCCGTGTGTGTATGCGTGCGTGCGTGCGTGCACGTGTGTGTATATGTGTGTATGCGTGCGTGCGTGCACGTGTGTGTGTGCATGTGTGTATGCGTGTGTGAGTGTGAGTCATTGCTCTCACCTCATTTTCCTTTTGATCTCTTCTCTCACCATTCCCTCTCTCTCTCTTTTTCTCTCTCTCTCTCTCTCTTTCACTCTCTCTCTCTCTCTCTTTCACTGTCTCTCTCTCGTTCTCTGTCTGTCTCTCTCCACATATTGAATTTAGGTGGTTTAATCTGCCTACTGTGTCTATTCATGAACTGAATGAACTGCTCCAGGATTATTGCTTTGTGAAATGCAGTCTTTTGCTTTCCCTCCTTTTAACACAGACAGTAATAAACCCCAGTAGATCACAGACCTGCTCAATAGCAACAACACTGTGTTCAAATCAGTGCCAGAGGCTGTCTGGCTTTTGGGTGAGTGTATGCACTCCAAAACCTTTTTCTTGCACGACTCTAGAGACTGGTCTGAGGTTAGCATGTGTAGCATTAGCCAGCTGGTCGATAGCTAAGCAGAAAAAGCATTGGTAAACTTAAGTGAAGTAAGTAAGTGAAACTAGCACCCTGGGGCTTTGGCATGACATCAAGTTCAGTCTGTGGATGCTGTGAGTTGCCGGTTGGAGTCCAGGCCTGTCGGACCGTGACCCAGGCTACACACACTCACGAGAACTGTGCTTGTGTCTGTGTGTGTGTGTGTGTAACATTGTGTGGGTGATGTGAGACAGACATGAAATGCAATGGTGGAATATAGTAAAGAAAAAAAAAAGATATATCATTCACTAATGTAAATAACTAAAAAAAAACATAGAAACACAGAATAAATAAAAAAAATACTTATGACCATCCCTCTTGCAAAAGAAATTAATATAATGACTACTACTACTACTAATAATAATAATAATATTTTTTTAAAAAGAAAAGAAACAAGCCAAACAGCACCTAGCAGATTGATATATCGGCACATGTTAGCACCTTTGTCTACTCCTCCTTGGGCTTTTCCAGGGAGTATTTATGTGCCACAAGTCCCTCTGTTGGACTGCTAAAGGATGCCTTGCAAAGGCTAAATGGTGGTTGAGGATACAGGAATGAATCTCTATTGTGCAGAGTGCTATCTAGGATGCTCACTGCAAGCATCCTTTTTCATTCTGTCTTTGTGTGTCCTTTCTTTTCTCTCTCTCTCTCTCTCTCTCTCTCTCTCTCCTGTCTCTAACTTTTGTCTTACTATTTCACTCTTTTCTCTACTTTCCCTGTCTTCTCTTTTTTTCCCCGCCCATTCTCTCTCTCTGTCTCTCTCTCTCTCTCTCTCTCTTCCCTCAGGCCCATGAGTAGGTGCTGGGATGTGTGTGTGTGTGTGTGTGTGTGTGTTCCAGGAATCAGGTGGAGCAGAGACTACGTTTAGACATACCTGGGTATTTATGAAAATGTGTATTATATCCTCCCCATATTGGAAAATAAATTACATTTACATTTTTATCCAAAGCGAGTACATTTGTCAACTATCAATTACATCAGGGCCCGTCTCCCTTAGAGCGACTTAGGGCTAAGTGCCTTGCTCAAGGGCACAACGGTGGCAGCCAGGATTCAAACACCATTTTCCAGGCCACTTTCATGCTAGCCAGGCTCCTTAACACACTGCCACTGCCACCACCGCCCATAAATCCCCAGCCAGGGGAGGCCATCAAATACATACCAAACAAACAGAAAGCAGAAACCAGAGATCTGAAAACATCGCGCGCGCGCACACACACACACACACACACACACACACACGTCACAATGCTAAAACTGTTTTCCCCATATACACGTAGTGTCTGAAGCT
>PYXC01002022.1:57500-60000 GCA_015244755.2 Tenualosa ilisha
GAGGAGATAGAGAGAGAAGGAGAGAGAGAGAAAGAGAGAGGATATAAAGAGAGAAGGGGAGAGAGAAAGAGAGAGGAGATAAAGAGAGAAGGGGAGAGAGAGAAAGAGAGAGGAGATAAAGAGAGAAGGGGAAGAGAGAAAGAGAGAGGAGCTAGAGAGAGAAGGGGAGAGAGAGAAAGAGGTGGAGGATGGAGATAAACAGCTGTGTTTCTGCTACTGGATATCATTTGCTAATCCATATACTTTTATCATGTTGATTTTATTGTGCTTATTAAGGCTTTAGCAATATTGTATTCAGTCATACCAATAAAGCTTATTGAATTGAATTGAAGTGGGAGGGAGTGGGGGGGAGTGGGGGGGGTAGAGAGGTGAGAGAAAAAGAAAGGGATTAGAGAGGTCCCTGCCCCTGTTGAGTTATCTGCACTGTGTCTACAATATGCTTGCGCGGGTTGGTGAAATGAATGATATTCATCATATATATATATATATATATATATAAAGACTCAATTTGTGCAACTTCAAAGTCACACGGGCATATTGATGTGCGTGACGTGAAAAGGTGAATGTAAGACATTAAACGGCAAGCAAAGCAAGATTTTGCCTTTGATATGGTGCGACTACATCAAAGTGGTGCTTTGACTACTGAATGTTTCCCCAGCTTCATACATTTGACCACGGTCTGGATTGCCTGCATTGAATGGCGTCAAAGTTTAAGCACAAAACAGACACCTGCTGCGCTGATCTAATCAATCACATTTAACGCTTCTCCATCCCGCATATCTACAGACCTGCCCTTAAATGCACATGCATGAGACAAACCTGGCAGGAAGAGACGCAAACGGAGGCAAAGTGTGTTTTTGTGGCTTTGCTCGTTATTAAATGTGTTAATGAACATATACAAATATGAGTTTCACACCTTCTTTTAAAGCAAGGTGATTTATGACCTCCAGAGCTCGCCCTACAGGCGCTGATTTAAAAAAACAAAAAACAAGAAAAAAGGGAACCAGGGATGATGACCGAGAGAGATGATGCCCCGCGATGATGACCGAAAGAGCCTTCATTCACCTCGGAATGAGTCATTTAAATGTCGAAGTGACTACAAGCTTGTGAATTAAACTAAAAACGTTGTTGGCGTGCCTTTAAGGCGGTAATCGCAAAGAGTTAACGTCTAGAATGCGCGCAAACGCCTTTGGATATCTGGCCCTGAGTCAGAGAGAGGGAGCGTGAGAAAGAGAGCAAAGATACAGCAGTACAGAGGGATGGGAGGAGAAGAAAGAGGGGAGGAAGGGAAGGGGGGAAAGACTGTTTTTTTATTTCTGTAATATTAGAATTGCCCTATTTCTGGTAACGTTCCAAATCCATTAAATGGTATTGTCTTTCATGTCTTAATTGATTGTACGTTTGCTAATAATTATGTTGTAACGTGTGTAATGTGGCTTTCTGAAACTGACTAGGATTCAGTCGAATAGAGTGAGAAAGGGGAGGAAAGATAAAAAAGAGAGAGGGATAAAGAGATGTAGCGGAAGAGAGCTGTTCACAGGGCTACTTAGTCATTCACCTGTAGCAAATTTGCCTGTGGCTCAGAACAAGACAGAGAGGGGAAAGAGAAGAGCACAAGAGAGAGAGTGAGAGAAAAAGAGTGCAAGAGAGAGAGAGAGAGAGAGATGGAAAGAATCCACAGGAAAGCACAAGTAAGGAAGGGGCAGAGAGAGAGAGAGAGAGAGGGATACACAAAGGGATTGCGAGAGATGAGATAGAGTGAGAAATAGAGATGTAAATGAGGACAGATATAAACCAAAAGAGAGGGAGAGATGGAGAAAGACAGAAAGACAGAGAGAGAGAGAGGAGAGACAGAGAGAGAGAGAGGCGGGTCCCAGCACTCTGTATTATGATAATTAGACTGGTCCCAGCTTGCGCCCCTCCAGAATGATGGATCACCCCTCGCATTCCAGAACTCCAACAGGTGTCCAATCAGAGCGCAGGAAGCAGTGCACCAAACTGGGCCACCATGCGTCAGCCATCAGAGCCAAAGCAAACCAAACCAAAGATGCCGAAAAGCCTAATTAATCACGCTCGTTAAATAACACACACACTCACACACAAGCCTGGTGTCATTCAGCACAACAACTTACAACTTACACACACACACTGAGACACGCTCCTCGATCCGGGAGACAAACAGTGGCGTGTCATTGAAAGGGACACACTGCCGGGTTGCCTCGGCGACAGAGCCAGCTCTGCAGCTGTGCAGAGTGGAGCTCAGCGTCGTCGTTGCCTCGTGTCCCATCGCCGTGCCAACAGGAGACACAACAGGGCCCTGTGGCCTCAGCCCAAAGGCTTTAACCAGGGCAGGACAGGGTAGTCATCATCAGTAGTAACACACACACACACACACACACACACACATACACACACACGCGGGCGCGCGTTAGAAACTCGCAAGGGCGGGGGCGGGTGCAGGCCAGAGCAGATGGTCACAGAACAGCTGAGGTTCCTGGAA
>PYXC01002022.1:67500-72500 GCA_015244755.2 Tenualosa ilisha
GCATCAACCCACACTTTCATACACACACACACACACACACACACACAAACACACCTTTCACAGGTGATTAACAGGTTAATGTTTCCTTTCAGTCTAGCTAATGTTACTCTCCTGTCTGTGCTTCGTTAATACTTCTGTTATATCATTACTGTTAATAGTCTAAAGATTACCATCACTTCATCTCTCTATCCATCCTTAGATCTCTCTCTCTCTCTCTCTCTCTTTTCTCTCTTTCTTACATTTTCTATCTTATGTACCTCTTTCCTCTCATCACATTGGGAATAGTTACGATATCTATACCGATACGTCTTGAACTTCATCTCCATAAGTTTGGTTTGATAATGTATCTGTGTATGTGTGGGGTGTTGTGTATGTGTCTGTGTGTGTGGGTGTGTGGTGTGTATGTGTCTGTGTGTGTGGGGGTGTTGTGTATGTGTCTGTGTGTGTGTGGGTGTTGTGTATGTGTGTCTGTGTGTGTACGTGCAAATTCATAATTACATGTCAATATGCAAGTGTGTGTGTGTGTGTGTATGTGTGTGTGTGTGTGTGCATGCATAAGTACATGTCGATATGGACGTGTGTGTGTTTATGTTTGTGTGTGTGTGTGTGTGTGTATGCAGAATGCTGAGTTGCGTCGTGCGGTAGGTCATTAGCGCGAGTAGCTAATCACAAGCACGGAGTCCTAATCACGCTGGTTATGATCCTCCTCTGTTGCCGTAAAAAGAATCAAGTTAATCACCAAACAAAAGGCCCTCGGCAGCAGCAGCATCCACACAAGACGGCGTACCGCCAGGGATGGATCACGGGCCTGTTTCAATCATAATGATTATTGTTATTACTGCATTTGCTGCCTACTGAAATCCATGGATTGAATAGAGATAAAGACCCTCCCTTTCACTGGCTGCTATTAGTGTTGCAAGCAAAACTTTGTGTGTGTGTGTGTTTGTGTGTGTGTGTGTCCGTATGTATCTAGCATGTCTGTTGAGATGAATGTGTATCTGCACGATTAGGTAATTGTGTTGTTTTGTGTGCGTGTGTATGTGTGTGTGTGTGTGGTGGTGGTGGGGGGGGGAGCATTCATGCTTGTGTGTATGTGTTTGTGTGTGTGCGGAAAGAGAGCTTGTCAACATGCATTGATTGGTGTGCATTTAGAGGTAATTGCCATTATGCTGGGAGCTGAAGCAGAACCCAACAGGCTGTAAAACCAGAGGGAGGAAGTGGATCAGAATCAAACTGCCTCTTTACAGCCCTCCTCCTCTCTTATCAACAGCTCCCCTCCCCTCATCTCTTCTCCCCTATTCTCTCTCCGCTCCCCTCCTCTCCCCTCATCTCTCCCCTCCTCTTCCCTCATCTCTCCACTCCTCTCCTGTCCCCTCATCTCTCCCCTTCTCTTCCCTCATCTCTCCACTCCTCTCCTCTCCCCTCATCTCTGCCCTCCTCTCCCCTTATCTCTCCACTCCTCTCCTCTCCCTCATCTCTCCCCTCCCCTCCCCTCCCCTCCTTTCTCTTCATCTCTCCCCTCCCCTCCCGGCCCCCTTCTCGCCTCTCCTCTCCTCTCCTCTCCCTTCATCTCTCCGCTCCTCTCCTCTCCTCTCCCTTCATCTCTCTCCTCCTCTCCCCTCTCCTCCTCTCCTCTCCTCTCCTCTCCTCTCCCCTCCCATCCAATCCAATCATTCTCTCCCCTCCT
This sequence comes from Tenualosa ilisha, assembly GCA_015244755.2. Taxonomy (NCBI): domain Eukaryota; kingdom Metazoa; phylum Chordata; class Actinopteri; order Clupeiformes; family Clupeidae; genus Tenualosa; species Tenualosa ilisha. The sequence continues at coordinate 69,188 of PYXC01002022.1, forward strand.
CCTTGTCCTCCTCTCCTCTAACCTCTCAAATCTTCCTCCTCTCATCTCACCTCTCCTCCCTCTCCTCCTTCTCTTTTCCTCTTTTTTTTTGTTTACCTCTTTTCTCTACTGTTCTCTTCTTCTTTTGCATCACATCCTCTCTTCTCTCCATTCCTAGATTATTTGTCTGTCCTCCTGCTTTCTCTTCTCTCCCCTCTTCACTTAATTTTTTCTTTTTTTTTCTGTCTATCTTTCTTCTCTTTCTTCTCTTCCACACAAAACACTTTCCATTTGCCTGCCCCCCCCCACCCCGCATGTGTGTGTCTTCCTCCCATCATCTCAAATCATGTATTGATCAGTATCCATCAGCAATTCAGCAATCATGAGTTGTCAGAGGATGGGATGCAAATGAGGAGACTGGTGGAGTGTGTGTGTGTGGGGGGGGGGTGTTGGTGGTTGAGGTTGACGATGGGTAGCAGACACCCACACTAATGGATTGGATAATGGATAAAGGGGTTTTGTCCCACGTCATGCCACACCACACCGTATGTATGTGTGTGTGAGTGTGTTTGTTTGTGTGTGTGAGTGTGTGTGTGTGTGTGTGTGTGTGTCTCCTTCGCCATGTGACTCTAAATGAGCATATCAGACTCCACTATATCTCAGAGCTGACATGCCTGTCTGTCTGATATGTGTGCGCAAGCATGCATTTGTGTGTTTGTGTGTGTGTGTGTGTGTGTGTGTGTATCTTTGAACATGTGACTCGAAATGAGCATATCAGACACCATTATATCTCAGACATGACACATCTGTCAAACTGACATGTCATTCATCTTCAAAAGGCTTGCAGTCTGTGTGTGGGTGTGTCTGCCCACACGTCTGTATGTGTGTGACAAAGAGACAGACAGACAGACAGATAGACAAACAGAGAGAGAGAGAGAGAGAGAGAGAGAAAGCATAAAGAGAGCACACAATGAAGGAAATAAAATGGTAGAAATTATTTGTGTTTGTGTGTGTGTGTGTGATACAGATCATCAGATGATCGAAAGCTGATCCTGTAAACGGATTTTGAACACATTATTCCTCCAGTGTTCTGACTGAGGGGAGACATTATCTCACACTTTAATGGCAAACACTCCACATGAGATAAGCCTCTCACAAACACACACACACACACACACACTCACGCACACACTCTTACACTCACATACATACACACACAGACACTCACACACAAACACACACACACACACTCTTACACTCACATACATATATACACAAGCAGTCACTCACACACAAACACACACACATACACCTCTTTATCACATCAAATTGTCTCTCTTGCATGTCAGGTTAATGTTCTACAAGAAGAAAAGGCCACGTCTGATTCAGACACACAGATTAAACTAATAAAAGGTACACAAAGAGACAAAGAGGAAACATACACATAACACACTCAACACACACACTCAGCCACTGCAGTAATAAAAGCTACACACACACACACACACACACAGAGAGAGAGAGAGAGAGAGAACATACACACAACGTACACACACACACACACAGAGAGAAAGAAACACACACACACACACACACACACACTCAACCACAACAACAAGTAAACAACTAAAAAGAAAACATATACTTTGTGGTTTGTTTTGATAGAGGAATAAAGAAATAAAGGAACAATGATAAAAAAAGGGGGAGAGAGAAAGAAGGAGAGTAGGAGAGAGAGAAAGACAAAAAGGAGAGAAAAAAGAGAGCTATTTCAGAGAGCGTTGTTTTAGGGCTGCAATGTAAATTGGAGCTGTGAGGGGTAATCATGTAGAGTACAGGAGGCATGAACAAGCTGATCCGATCAGTATTCCTGACAGAAGAACAGACACACAGCATTACTGATGAGGAAGGCATTCTCTCTGTGTGTGTGTGTGTGTGTGTGTGTGTGTGTGTGACACACTTACATTTCCCACATAAAATGTCACACTTGGACTCACTCATAGTCTGCTCTGGAGTACTGACTGTGGTCCAAAAGCACATATCATATGGCTCAACACACACACACACACACACACACACACACACACACACACTGAAGTCCTATTGGTCATCCTATTGGGGTGAATAGGTATGCCTGCTTAGAGTTCAGTGTTTTAGTAAAGCAGGAGGCTCTTAGCTAAAGAGCTCTTTGACAAACAGTGCTTTGCTCCACTGAGTGTAGAGTCAAAGTGTAAACGGTGTGTTAAGAGCTGTGGACCACTGCTGTAAGTACTCAGACACACACACACACACACACACACACACACACACAGACAGGCGCGCACACAAACACACACACATACAAACATTGTTGAGAGCTGTGGACCAATGCTGTAAGTACTCTTCTTAGACACACTCACTCACTCACACACACACACACACACATGCACACATACACACACACAAACATTGTTGAGAGCTGTGGACCACTGCTGTAATTACTCCTCTCAGACAAATACACACACACACACACACACACACACACACACACACACACACACACACATTGTTGAGTACCTTTTTATTTAGCCCAGCCCAGCACTCTAAAAAATGTGTTGTCTCTCCAGCATTTGGTACAGTCATGGGGTTCTTTTTCAAAGGAACTGGGTTTGACCTCTGTGAATGAGAGGTCAAATGTCAAATGAGGTCATAGTCAGAGTGACACTGATACAACCTCTTTCCTGTTTATCACCTGTGTATTTTCAGTCACTTCCTCTTCCTGTGACATCACTTCCTCTTGTCTTCCTCCTATAGGCTCCCTGCCTTTGCTGTAGCATAGAGATGAAATCCAAACGACCTCTGTAATTAAGCTCTGGTTCATTAGACACATCTATCTAACATACATACACACACACACACACACATACGTACTGATGATGGAGTCAGAGGATGGCAGGTGGTCATTTCAAGGGCAAGAAGGGAGATGAGATATAAACATTGTCTCACAAACACACACACACACACACACACACACACACACACACACAAAGACACCCCAGTGACCAAAGATAAATGCTTGTCAAAGAGGACAGTGTAAAAATAGGACCGCTTACACAGAGTGTGTATGTGTGTGTGTGTGTGTGTTTGTTTGTGTGTGTGTGTGTGTGTGTTGTTGTTGTTGTTGTTTGTGAATAAGTTGTTGTGGTTGTGAATAAGTGTTTTATTTTTGTGCATGCTAATTAATGTGTTGTCCGTGGTCATTTCCTCTTGACTAGCCTGCAGCTTCCTGCACTGGTTGTGGATGTATGCTGACTGGGCTTGTGTTACTGTGAAAACCAATACAGCTATCAGATGACAA
>PYXC01002022.1:75000-80000 GCA_015244755.2 Tenualosa ilisha
CACACACACACACACACACCTAAATTCACACCACACACACACACACACACACACTCCAAAAAGAGTGTGTATGTGTGCAGTGCACACAGATAAAACAAGCACAATGTCATAACATTAAGACATGGATTTGTTGGCGGTGACCAATACAATCATTCTGTACACAAATCTAATTACCGGCATAATGGGATACAAGGGACTTTATTAGAGGCGGATAATGAGGCTTTTGTCTGCGTGTCCATTGTATTAAGCTCTCTCCACGCACAATGCCAGGAGCTCGCGAAGAGTAGACTCCCTAAGCCGCCTGCTTTGGCTGAGCTCTGAGACATGAAGGAGACGGCATGGAGTCAAAGAGGTAGATCTTGCATTAGGAATGAGGTCTTCCCACAAAAAAAAGAAGTCGATTTTTCCTTAGGGGAAAGGAATCTTCCTTGGACGGAGGTCCTCAGGAATGTGGACTACTTTGAAGCAGGACATCTTGCTTTTGGAATGGAGTCTTTTCTCATTAAATGCTATGTGGAAAACCTTCCTGTTAAAATATCCAGGAAACAAGAAGAGAATATGAAGCAACAACTGTATTGACATTATGTCAAAACCACTGCATATCCAGGTAGCTTACAAATGAACTAGTTTTGCTCTGCCTTTCCTATGACATCTCTCCTGTGCAGCCTGGATATTAAAGGAGAAATCTGGTGTGAATCAGTCCGTGGCCCTGCTATTTGAGATCACCGATTGCTGTCCAAAGGAAAAAAAGCTATCCTTAACTCAGTGAATGGGGCATGGGAAAATGAAACTGAAATGTGACTCTGGTGGGTCTCCTCACCAAGAATGATGAGCCCAACTACAGGAAGGAGGTCAGCCTCCTGACCACATGGTGCAGAGACAACAACCTCTTGCTGAATGTCAGCAAGACCAAGGAGATTGTTTGTGACTTCCGCAGAGGTCACACCCAACCCCCACTGAACATCAGGGGTGCTGCTGTGGAGAGAGTGAGCAGCATCAAATTCCTGGGGGTGCACATCAGAGAGGACCTCTCCTGGACCACCAACACTGCATCTCTGGCGAAGAAAGCCCAGCAGCGCCTCTACTGGCTCCACAAACTCACGCAAGCAAGAGCCCCCTCACCTATCATGTGCAACTTCTACCAGCGCACCATTGAGAGCATCAACAGAACAACAGAAAAGCCCGGCAGTACATAGTGAACACAGCTGGAAAGCTCATTGGTGCCCCACTCCCCTCTCTGCAAGACACACATAACACCCGCCTCACCCAATAAACAACCATAACCGTGAGCGACAGCAGCCACCCCGCACACAGTCACATGGTATTTCTCCTGTAAGCATTATGTGGATGTACATGTATATGTGATGGTGTGTTCGTGCTAACACAAGACTGAAAGTATTGATACATAGCAGCCTTTAGGAAATCATTCCTTATGATTTCAAGGAAAAATGAAGGACAGATATATGTCCACAGACACACACACACACACACACACACACACACACATATGCACTCTCTCTCTCCTCAGCAGAGTTGACACTTTATTTTGGGTATATTCTATTATAGCCATTATAGCCATTATAGATGGTCAGACATGAGTGAACACACACACATACACAACACTTACACACACACACACACACACATACACAACACTTACATACACACACACACACACACACACAAACGTGATGGTAACAGGCCATTGAGGAGGTCAGGACTTGTCCTTCTTGAGTTTTGATTCTGTGGCTTCATCCCCACATTCTAGCTTATCTTTTCTTCATCCGTCACGTCACACTTGACACACTCTTCCTCTTCTTTCACCTTTTCCAAATACTCCTCCTCTTCTTCTCTTCCTGCTCTCCCTCCACATACGGTTCTTTCCTTCCCCCTCCTCCCTCCCTCCCCCCACCTTCATAATCTCCCTCTTCCTTGTCCTCCTCCCCCTCGTCTTCATCATCTTCCTCCTCATCTCCCTCTTCATCCTTCTTCTTCTCCTCCTCCTTCTTCTCCTCCTCCTTCTCCTCCTCTTCTTCCTTTTCCTCTCCTCTACCACCTCCTCCTCCTTTTCTACTGTACCCACTCCTCATCCCCCTCTTTCTCTCTCCAGTGCGTGGTTAATTACAGGAGCCTAATTGGAAAAGTTGACTCCACCGTGTCCATAATTATGTGTGTGTGTGTGTGTATGTATGTGTGTGTGCATGTCTGTATGATTGTGTGGGTGTGTTTGTGTGTGTGTATGTGTGTGTGTGTGTGTGTGGTGTTGTATGAATGTGTGTGTGTGTGTGTGTGTGTGTGTGCGTGTCTGTATGAATGTGTGTGTGTGTGTGTGTTTGTGTGTGTGTGTATGCGTGTGCGTGTCTGTATGAATGTGTGTGTGTATAATTACGTCTCCGTCTTACAAGTGCAGGGTGATGGAGCCCCAGGGCTGTGCTCCTCATCGCTCTGGTAATTAAATTAACCGCCTTGCATTTACACACACACACACACACACACACATTGCCTCATTTGTAGATACACACACACACACACACAGAAATTTAGAGGGGCTCTCGCTTACCAAGGCTCCCACTATTAAGACAACTGCAGTCATACACAGACACACACATACACAAATTATGCCATACACAAACTCACCACTTCAGAGACATTTTTAGAGAAATAGAGGGGAGCCTTCAAGCACTGATGTTGCTCCAGTCATAGTCATGTGCTAATGTTCACTCACACACACACACACACACACACACACACACACACACACATTCTGTCATTATCTCACACTGTTGTAGTCCTTTTTCTTCATGTGACACAACACCTCACTAAAAGCGGTCCAGCAATTGCACTTTCACTCTCTCCCTTTTTCTCTCCCTCACTCTTGCTGTATTTCTGTCTATGACACACACACACGCACACACACACACACACACACACACACACACACACACACATACTTACATGTAATCAGACTTCAACTGTGGTCTAACTTGTTGATAAGGGCTCAGTGTGTTGACAGCATTGCAAACGGCATTGCAAATCCTCCATTGTGTGCGTGTGTGGTGTGTGTGTGTGTGTGTGTGTGTGTGGTGTGTGTGTGTGTGTGTGTGTGTGATTTATTGCTGTGATCAACAGAGGACTGTGCTTCGACATGTTTTATGTAGATCCAGCAGACTAGAGGGGCGACTGCTTGTAAATTGGCTGGTGACTCACAATGAGAAGGTGGACAGCACTAAGGCAGGATTTAACTGTCTGTCTGTGTGTGTGTGTGTGTGTGTGTGTGTGTGTGGTGTGAGTGTGTGTGTGTTCCAAACATGCACCTACTACATATAAGAATATAGATATAAGCTAATCTTTTGAATGACTAGACAGACAGACAGACAGAGAAACACAGAATGGAACAGAGAGACAGGGAGCAATGAAAGAAAGAGAGAAGGATGGAAAGAAAGGATGCAGAAATTGAGGGTAAAAAACAGAAAGCGAGAAAAAAAAGAGAGAGAGAGAGAGAGAGAGAGGAGCAGAGTGATGCAGAAGAAAGTGTTTTCTTTAATCACTGAAAGAATGACGGCGTTGGAAGGCAGGCACAACTGTGCCCACATTGCTCCATAGCTTGCATCCAATACACACAGAGGGATTTGGAAACAAGTGTGTATGTGAGTGTGTGTGTGTGTGTGTGTGTGTGTGTGTGTGTGTGTGTGTGTTGATTCACTCTGTTTGTTAACTATGTCACTGAGTGAAAATTTGTGTGAGAGGAAGGTAAGTATCCCTTAGAGGACTCTGTGTGTATGTGTGTTTGTGTGTGTGTGTGTGCGTGTGTGTGTATGTGCATGTGTGTGTGTGTGCGTGAATGACTCTTTCTCTGGTTCACTGTGTCATTCCACATCTTCATATCATCACATGCATTTTTAAACTTTTTGGGAGGAGGATGAAGTGCCACAGAGACCCTGGAGAGAGTGAGAGAAAGTGTGTGAGAGAAAGAGTGAGAGAGAGAGAATTATAACCTTAGGTAGGTTCGCTAATCCAAAGCCCGAGAGCTCCCTCTAGTGGCGGCTGAAGCTGCCGCTGCCGCTGTGCTCATGATGTCTGATGATGGCTTGGTTGAGTCTAGGGGGAGGAGGGGCAGGACAGAATACCTCATTCTTTGGTCTGGATACTTTGTACACAATAGAAATAAAAGAAATATGTATTCATCTGATGGAAGGTGACACGGAGTACAAGACAAACAAGACACAAGCAGCTCACGTTTATTTATGTATATAAATTCATATTTTTCTCCTCCTATCTTTCCTCTGTCTCTCTTCTTTTTCTATATCTTCCTTTTGCTTCCTCATTCTCTCTCTGTCTCTCTCTCTCCCCCCATCCTTTCTTCAGGTATGGAGACATGGTTCCTAAGACCATCGTGGGGAAGATCTTTGGTTCCATCTGCTCCCTGAGTGGCGTGCTGGTGATCGCTCTGCCCGTGCCCGTCATCGTGTCCAACTTCAGCCGCATCTACCACCAGAGCCAGCGGGCGGAGAAGCGCCGCGCCCAGAAGGTATCGTCTCTGTCGTGTACCCCACCACCCTGACCCCCACTCACCCACCTAAAATCACCAGTCCACCCGACCCCCGACCCCCGACCCCCGACCTCTTGCCCACTGTGGTTGATGTACACCAGTTAACGCCAAAGACCCTTTACAGGGAAGTCGCAGAAACCAAGGTGGCAAGCACACACACACACACACACACACACACACACACACACACACACACACCCCGGAAAATTCTACAAAATTGCCAGACTAATCCAAACATGAAGACATGCACACACACAAACACACACACACACACACACACACATTTACATCCACAGCATACTTTCATGCATGACACTCATTATCTCTCTCTCACACATACACACACACACACACACACACACACACTCCATGCTAGAAGCAGTCCAGGGCTCTGTATGTGAGATGCAGCACAGTGTGTGTTTTTTGGTTGATCACATGACTGTCAGTGACC
>PYXC01002022.1:92500-97500 GCA_015244755.2 Tenualosa ilisha
CAGTGTATGCATAAAAGCATATCACACATGTCTTTTGTCTTATTTAGCATATGGCTGTGTGTGTGTGTGTGGGTGTGTGTGGATGTCTGTACGTGGGGGGTACTAAAAGGGAAGGATAGCAAGAAAGAAAAACAAGAGAGAAAGGAAGATTTGGATGAAAGGAATTATGACCACCCTCTTGCATGTTCTGCAGTTGTGAATATCTCTTTTCCCTCATTGGCATGAGCAATAAGGGTTGGTTTTTCAGATTTATCGATGAGGATAGCCATGCGCGCGCGCTTGTGTGTGTGTGTGTGTGTGTGTGTGTGTGCGTGTGTGTGTGTTAAAGCCCTGCCCTTCCAAGCTAAATCACCTGGTCTGGCAACAATTCATTCCTTGTACTGAGACTTAGGCATCAGCTGGTTATTGTTAAAAGTCTCTTATTCAACAGCCATTTGTGAGGACATTAGATGCCATTTCAACATGCATCTTCCTCTAGATGATCTATCTATCTATCTATCTATTATCTATCTATCTATCTATCTATTATCTATCTATCTATCTATCTATCTATCTATCTATCTGTCTATCTGTCGGTCTGTCTATCTATCTATTTGTTCCTTTCTTTCTCAACGTGTGTCCCTCTCTGGTTTGCTGTGTTTTGACCATTACACAATGCCAGTCAGAGATGTCATTCGCCAAGAGTTTAAAAGTCAAGACATTTTGAGACTTACAGGCTCCAGACGTGTTGCTGAAAGCTGTTTACGGAAAAATGCTCCCCCTTCTCTTTGTTGTTTATTAGTTTGTTTGTTTATTTTTGCTTTGCTCGGTGAAGGACATGCTGGAGCTCAGATTCCCAAGGTCAAAGGTCACACAAATTTGAATCATTCCATTTTTTATATGCAAAAAACTTTTACTTCAAGAAAATAGACATAAATATGTAAAATTTCATTTGAGTCTATATTATATTAATGGATGAAACTGTGATGAGATTAATGTTCTCATATCCTCATTCCTATCAAAGATTTGGTGCATGCAATGTTGAAATGAACCTCACAGGCCACCGTAACATAGCATCTCTGTTAGCTTTGAGTTTTTTTCTTTCTAAATCTGGAAACAGAAGTGAGAATTCTCTGAGGTATAAGCAAACATATTTTGTCATGAGCGAGCAAGCTTGTGGCGCCACCAGGAGTGTAGCCTTAAGGACGACTCCATGTAGATCAGTTCGATTGAGATTTATTACTTATTAAAGCACGACTCTGCCATTGGACTCACAGGCAGCACTTAGCGCGACAGGCTTAGATGCGCCTGACTGGTCCCTCCTATTGCAGTTCATTCAGAAACCATGTAGAACTAGGAGACTACAAATCTCAAATCCAGCAGTAAAGTACACTCTCTCTCGCTCTCTCTCTCTCTCTCTCTCTCTCCTCTCTCTCTCTCTCTCTCTCTCTCTCCTTGTTCTCTGTTGCTTTCTTACTGTGTTTCTTTGTGTGTCTTGTGAAAATTAAATGAGGTCCATTATCCATTAGGGAGGAGAAATAAAATGATTTCACACTTTTTCCGGAAAGATGTCAGTGCAGATATTTTTAGGAGGGGTTAGGGGGAGGGGGGGCAGCACCACCTGAGCTAAATGCCAACAACCCCTCTCCTCCCAAACACGCCCCCCCCCCACGTCCGCTCACTGCACACACCACAGCACACTATAACCTTCCCTCCCTTTTCACGCAACATCCCTCTGCATCAGCATCATCATCATCATGTGATTTATGCAAACTATGTTCTTTTTCTAAAAAAAAAATAAAAGAAATAAAAGAAAAGAAAACATGATTTGTACAAAAGGAGGGAAAAACTATGAGGGGCGTTTTAGGGGGTGGGATAGAATCACACAAATACACATATTTTTAAAAAAAAAAATACAAAAGGTGTTGATTATATCTTATATCTGTATTCTGGGTGTAAAGAGATTTTAAAAAAAAATGACATAAATATGGAAAAAAGAGAGAGTGTTGCTAGTGCACATGTGCAGTTAATCGTTCTTCGGTGTAGTTAATCTCTCTCATGATTTCTTCTTCTTCTTCAGCATTGGTTCCTGACATTTTTTCACCTTTCGATCGTTTCTTCTTCTTCTTCTTCTTCTTCTAGTCTCTTTATTTCCATTGCGTTTGTAGCATTTCTGAGATGGAAAATGCTGGAGCGTTGAGGTTGAATGGAAACGTTTTCTCTATGGACTCAAGGACCAAACAGACGATGATAAGGAGGATGCGGTTGCTTGTAGCAGTGGGTGGCAGACGGATGCTATCTGGCCTGGACAGCTCCCGGGGTGTCCAGAGTCCTGTCTGTGCCCTGCCTCTCGCCTGCTCTGGTTGCTTTATGGAGTGACTTTAGGGATTTTAACGTCCTCTGTGTGAGATTATGTACATTATCAGATTGAGTATCGATGACTGAATACTTTGAATTTGTTACAGCTTGTGTTATGGACAGAAATATATGATCTACAAAACAACTATAAAAAAAGAAAAAATACAACTCAATTGTTTAGTCCGGTGAAGTGTCTGAATAAATAGATTAAGTCATTGTCCTATTAAAATACTCCGAAAAACAAACCACCTTTTTGTCTTTTTTTTCAAATCCTCTAATTCATGAAATAAAATAGCCTTTTCAGTTATTTCTGCATTGAACACTTACAAAAACCCGCACAGGCGTTCAGTGTGGCAGAATCAGATTCTTATTGGATGTCATCAAGATGCTAGTAACACCTGTGGTTATCTTGCTACTTCCTGGAAAAAAATGGCTGCTGAGACATGGGTTCATAGGCATATAGCAAATGGGCTCTTCAAGAATGCGATGGAACCTTCCTTTACTAAACAGATCCTGAAGAGTGTGTTTGCACTACACAGTGGCCCAAAGGTCATCTCAGTGGAGTCAACATTATGGGGAACCAGAAATGGTCACTATTCCTGCACAAAATAATGCGTAGACAATGGCCCATTTCACAGCAGCCATTTTTCCAAGAGGTCGCAGGGTAAGCACAGGTGTTATTAATGACAGCCAATGACAGTCTGATTCAGTGTAGCAGAATCAGTGTAACCCAGTGTTTCAACCATTCAACCATCCCGAGAAGTCATCTATATTTTGCACCGGTGTTCACATTTTGAGCACATCTGTACTCAGATTAGATTACAATTATGACTTTGCTTTGCCCCATCTGAATGAAGAAGGCCAGGTGTAGCAGTAGAATGTCAGGTTAATGATGATGGTTTGATTGGTTTAATGCAATGTTAATTATGATGTCTTTCTCTACAGCTGGTCCAGCAGAAGTGTTTTTAGTGCCTTGTGTATCACTCGTACAAACACACACACACACACACACACACACACACAGACACGTTTGTGGAAGATGTAACATGCAAACACACTGTAGGAGTCCTCACAATGACAGTCTACATGTCAGATCCAGAACAGGTTCAGAATGAGTGTGTGTGTGTGTGTGTGTGTGCGTATGTGTGTGTGTGTAAACTGTTTAAAAGCCAGCTGTTCCCAGGGTCAGGCAGATCTGCACTGTGAGAAGAGGCTCTGTTATTCAGTTGAGATTCTAGAATTATCCTTCTCCATTACTAAACTGTCCTTACAGATCTAGGGTTAGGGCTAGTGTGTGTGTGTGTGTGTGTGTGTGTGTGTGTGTGTGTGTGTGTTCTGTCATCATAAGATCTGGCTGCACTACTGGAAACCAGATGAGGTGATCTGCTGAAAATGACTACAGCCTAATGAACACAAACACACACACACACACATGCATGCAGGGGATATGTCCCGAGAAGAGGACCACACAAGCACACACACACACACACACACACACACACACACACACACAGGAAGTACACACACACAGGAGAAGGTCAAAGAGAAGGAACACATATAGGGAGAGGAACATACACACACATAAGTTCCAGCTCATACACATTTAAACACACACAGATAAACACACAAACACGGGCAGCACCACTCCCCATCTATTCCTGTTGTTACTATTTTCAGAGGAAAGGTCAGAGAGTAATGCTTTTATTTCCTGCACAAGTGTGTGTGTGTGTGTGTGTGTATGTGTGTGAGAGTGTGTGTTTTCCCCTGGCCTACAGTATGTGTTTCTTCTCACTGGCCTATTCCTCTGAGTGCAGAAAGAGTATGCGCATTGTGTATGTGTATGTATGTATGTAAGTGAATGTGTGTGTGTGTGTGTTTGGGTAAGTGTAGCATGCGTGCCTATACCTTACTGTAGTGTATTTGCTGAAATGGTGAGAGGAAAAGGATTAAAGGAAAACTGAGAAGTATTGTGTGTGTGTCTGTGTGTGTGTACGAGACAGAGGGAGAGAATGCATGTAATAGTCTATCAAGGCCACCACACCACCACCACCACACACACAGGCACACACACACACACACACACACACACAAACACACACAAACCCTCATTCCCAAGTGATAGTAGAAACTCAGGAGCAGAGGGGTGAGAGTGACCACTAGAGAACAGTTTGTGTCTTTCATAAGAACTGACAGCACACACACACACCTTTTCTCTCTCACACAGTGTGTTTCATAAGGACTTAAAGCGCACACACTCACAGACGCTAACACACACACACACACACATGCACACAAGTACAGTTCAGGGGAAGAGTCTTCCATTAGAAGGACTCATTCATAAATCATGCACAGCACCAATCCCTTAACACACATGTGCACACACACACACACACACACACATGCGCAAAGAGAGAGGAAGTATTCAAGTATTCATCTTTCATTCTGCTCCTCTCACTTTGTTGTATCTGAGCACTCAAACATCCATTTCACTCGCTCACAGTTGTAACACTCACTTAATCAACACAAACACACACACACACAAACACACACTCACTCACTGACTCACTCTCTCCACATATCCTACTCTTTGACTTATTTCCTGTTGTTTTACCCTAATCCCACTGGACTCTCTGCCTATGTATGAATGAATGTGTGTGTGTGTG
>PYXC01002022.1:105000-115000 GCA_015244755.2 Tenualosa ilisha
GAATGGCCAGTTTCATCCGCAACCAGTAGGAAAAATGTGGGTGGGTGAAGTCGTTGACCATCTATGGCTGAGGAGTCCTTGAGCAAAGCACCTACCCCCTCACTGCTCCCCAGACACCACAGCACCAACAGGTAGCAGGTGCAGGAAGCACACTGCTCCCAGTATAGTGTGTGTGTTCACTCACTGTGTGTGTGTGTGTGTGTGTGTGTGTGTGTGTGTGCCACTAATTCACTCACTGTAAGTTGTGTGTGTCACTAATTCACTCACTGTGTGTTGTGTGTGTCACTTATTCAAGGACGATGGAGACCGAATTTCCCTCACAGGAAAAAAAAGAGTATCTATACACATAGGGCTCAAAAAAATGGAATATTGTTAATTAAGGAGTGTTAATAGAGAATGTCTGCCTTCTGAAAAATTGTGCACTTATATGCACTAAATACTTGATTAGGCCTCTTTTTGCATGAATTGATTAAAAAGCCTTTTTTTAAAAAGTCTTTTATTGGATGTAAGTGTTATTCTAATTTTCTGAGATGCAAAATTTGAGGTTTTCATTGGTTGTAAGCCAATAAACAAAATTAACACAAATAAGTGCTTGAATATTTCACTTTATGTGCAATGAATACTGTACGAGTTCCACTTTTGCCTTCAATTACAGAAATGAATTCACTTTTTTGACAATATTCTGATTTTCTGAACCCTACCTATAATATATGTACCACTATACAGTCCAGAGCATTTCCAAGCATAGCCCTGTGGTTGGAGCTCAACAAGTGTGTCGGTAGGAAGGAGAATGGGAGAATTCAGGCCAGCGTAGCCCAAATAGCAAACCAGCAGCTAACGCTAACTAAATGGGGCCATCGAAAATGAAACTGAAAGTGAGCTTGTGGTCCCATTCAGTTAGCGTTAGCTGGCAGACTATCACTTTAAGTTCCAGCCCAGCTAACACAGGTGAGGCTCCAAGCTGTGTTACCTGCATGATGTCCTATTGAGTTAGTCAGAGCATCTAGCTGGAGCGTTCCCAAGACTCACACCTATGCCCTTGGAGCTGGGCACCACACAGAGCCAACCCAGGTCTGGCATCCATGGATATAAACACATGCACGCGCACACACACACGCACACACACACAAACACACACACACAAACACACACACACCTGCACATGCATGCGCACACACGTACACATGCCTGCATACACACACATACACACACAGAGACATCAAATCGCATACATAACCACACACACACAAACATAGACACAAACACACACAATCATTCACACACACAAACACACTGACACACACACATGCACACAGACACACCAAATGTGTAGGGCGGGGGGAGAACAGGTGGTTGTACTCTAAAACTCGATCGATTTCCCTATTAAGTCCAGTGGATGCAGACGAGCCATGAAAATCCTAATTGTGCTGGCCAAATAGGTAAGATAAATCAAATAAGCCCCTAATTTGCTGCACTTGTTCCACCTCTCTGAAGGTCGGTCAAAACTAAATGAATGCAAACTCTGAGACAGAGAGAGAAACAGTGGGCACTATCCTGGCGCGCCCTTCATGGCAAGGTTTTTCAGGGAACTAGATGAGTTTTTCATGGATTAAAATGCTGATATATTATTGCCCAAAGTGGATAATGTGTGTAGCAACTTCAATCTTTCAGCCTCATTTTCAGCTCTCTTACAGCTTTTATGAGTGTCAATTTCCATTTAAGCTACGGCACAGTGATTTGCCTGAAATTAAAAATAAATTGCAAGGGGTAATGCAAAAATAAAATGGCGAAAAGATGTAATATTCAACAAAAAGATCTAATATTCAAACCACCTTTGATTGAACAGTGTGTGGGCTGGTGATAATAATAGCAATTCTTTTTTCAGAGCAAGCATCAAGCACCTTGAGTTCATTGAGAGCACAGTTCAGGTACAGACTAGACGTGGAAAAAGATCTCTCTCTATCTCTATCTCTATCTAATACAACAAGCTACATTGTCCAGCTAGCTAGCTGTCCATAGTGTCCATGGTGCGTCGTGTAATCAGTAGGACATAATCTAAATCCCAATGTCTCCACTAGACCCTAACCCCTAAACCCTTGAAGATTAAACCTACTACATTTATATTTACATGTATACATTTAGCAGACACTTTTATCCAAAGCGACTTACAAAAGAGGACAAACAGTCAAGCTATTCAAGCTAAAATGCTATGAATCTGCCTCATGATTGGCTGGTTCATGTCAGTTAAGTCTTTGAGGGTTCAGGACTGAGGGTGGGGTGGGGACATTGACATTTAGCCAGTGTGTCAGGGCATATGTGCCAGTTACAAATATGGGAACCACTGGTACACAATAAATAAATGAAATTGTAATGAAATTTAATGGAACTTAAACATAATTGTGCCATAAATATATGTTTGTATAAAAATAATAAATATATGTTATATGTATAATTCTATATGTTTTTATATATAAATATAATAAATATATGTCATATGTATAAATATATGTTTATGTGCTTGATAACCAGGCCATTCTATCACTTATGCTGTTCTCACCAGAGAGTTTTGGCTTCCATCAATTTTGGATGAATAAAATGGCTGCCAGCTCCAGACCAAACACTAAAAGGTGAAAAGTGAATGTGTGTAAGGTCAAAGGTTAAAGGTCATCTCACCTCCTGGTGAAGGTCACTGAGGTCGCGGTAGTGGGCATGGCGTGCACAGCCTGGATACTGATTGGCACAGCAGGAGTCAGGTGGCCACTCCATCTCTGTCATCTCCAGCCAATCAGTGAAGTAGATGACACCGCAGCACTTAAACTGGGACACACCAGGCACCAGAGAAAAGACCACATTCAATTACATTCTGCTCAGGTCAAATCACATGCACACACTCAATCTGTCCTGATCCATTCAGTTTAAATTTACTCAATTCAAGGTTCATTCAGATTCAGTTACATCAGGTTCATTTTACACACACACACACACACACACACACAGATATGCACACACACATACATACACATTCACACATACAGACAAAAATACACACTGTACAGCTCGACACAAAAAACACTTTCTATGAGTAGCAGTCTACTCAAAGCTAAGGCTAGTTTTCTGCTTTATTCAGGGTTGGTCCCCACTGCGAACATTTCCACTGAGGACTAATTAATGACCTTTAATTACCTTTCTATGACCTTGCAGAAACTACAAACACTATATACAACAATATAAAACTGTTTGACTTTCCCAGAAAGGATTCAACGGCTTTGCTGAATCAGAGACTAATTCCAGGCCTGGAAATGGGCATGTAAAAATGACCTAGGACTTTTCTTTTATGACAAACAGAGCCCTGTGGTAACTGAATACATAAACACATATGTTTCTGTACTGTAAGCTGGAAATAAAAATGAAATAATGTTGGTCTGGTGTGAAGGATGCTTTTTGGGGATTCTTCTGTAAGATATGCCAACTCCAAGTATCATGCTAAGAACCTTTCACCTACTGGCCTGACTGGCACAGCACAGTATGTCATATACAAGGTCAAAGGTTAAACCCCACAGGGTGGTCCAGTAACATTAGCCACCAGCTGTGGTGCTAATGTACAGCACATCTATCTACCACATAGCACATGCTAACCAGCCTGTCTATTGGTGTCACGTACTCAGCGATGCTAACTGTTACATGCTAACTTGGCCTCAATGGAATGCTCTGCAAATTGATGGGACACGCAAACTGCTTGCCAAACTGCTATAGGAATGCTATGTGGCTGGATGTAGTCTCTCTGGCTGCTGCTAGCCTGCCAGCAATGTGAGTTTAATGGGACAAACGTGAATGTATGTAGCAACACCAACTGCAAGCCACGCTGTAATATGAGTTCAACAGCAATGCAATGTAAACGTATGCTGTGATGCTCACTACTAGCCTGGCTGTAACATGAACTTAAAAGGAATGTAATGTCAATGTACGTGCTGACGCTAGTTGCTCGCCTGGCGGTAATTGAAACATGTGAAAGAATTTAATGGGAATGTATGCAGTGGCTCTTGCTGTTAACCCTTCAGTCATGTGGAGGGACGTGCGCAGTGGCGCTAGCTGTTAGTGTTGCAGTCATGTGAACCTGTGTGGAGAAATGTATGCAGAGGCAGTAATGTGAGTTTTACCTCAGACTGGAAGGCATTCCAAGCGTGTGTGAGCCACTGGTACCGCTGCAGTCCATAATTAGGCATCCGTGACTTCAGGCTAATCATGTCTGCCCTTTGCACTACAGGCTGAAACACACACACACACACATTTTGTTTATGTTTACATCTGCCTGTGAATTATGAGCAATGGGACTCCTAATGGCAGTCGTAGCATCTAATGGTTTGCAACAGTGTAGTTACCTAGAGTCACACACACACACACACTTAGATATACACACACACACACGCACACACACTCACACACACACACACACACACATAACCCATATCAGAGGGTATTGGGGTAGGTAAAAACGAAGCTATCTAATGCCAGGGAAAGTGAAGGGGGAGGTATTGTGTGTGATAACCACCCACACAGTAACACACATAGACACACACACACACACACACCACTCAAACGCACAACGAGTTCACACCTGCTCAGAGGGACATCAAAGCTCCTTTCATCACAATGATAAGAACATGTCCTCTGGGCTAAGATATCTTCCTTAGGAGGTGTGAGGAGGAGGAGAGATGTATGTGTGTGTGTGTGTGTGTGACTAGATCCAGGTAGGTTGGGCCTATTGTTGCAAAGGCTATTGTATTCAATCTATTCAGATAAAGATCAGCTTGCTCAGTGAAGGCACTCTGAGAAGGATACAGTGTTAAGAAGAAATATTGTGTGGGTGTATATGTGTGTGTGTGTGCGTGTGTGTGTAGTGTGCAGTATCGGCTTAAGTGCCGGTCCTCAAGCAAGGTCTGTCTGTGATTGCCAATGCTGAGATGAGGATCAGACAAGAGGTTTGTTCAGATGTTTAACTCAGCATATGTGTATACAGTATATTTGTGTGTGTGTGTGTGTGTGTGTGTGTGAGGGCATGTAAGGATAAATATATGTGAGTGTGTGTGTGTGTGTGTATGTGTGTGTGGTGTGGTGTATGTGTGTGTGTCTGTGTGTGTGTGTGTGTGTGTGTGTGTGTGGATGACTGTCATTCCTGTGTATTCATAGCAGATTGGCAGAAGCACTCACCTCATCATACGTCCACACCCCACTGGCCAGCTGCACACAGAAGATCACCAGCAAGCAGCCAAAGTACTGAGACACACACACACACACACACACACACACACACACACACACACAAGTTTAGCATTTAAATAGCCAGCAAAGTACTGACACACACACATCATTTCAAAAGGCAGTACAGCACTGAGACATACA
The DNA here is from genome assembly GCA_015244755.2 of Tenualosa ilisha. Taxonomy (NCBI): domain Eukaryota; kingdom Metazoa; phylum Chordata; class Actinopteri; order Clupeiformes; family Clupeidae; genus Tenualosa; species Tenualosa ilisha. The sequence goes on from PYXC01002022.1 coordinate 110,401, forward strand.
CACACAGAAACACAAATTTATAATTTAAATAGCCAATATAGTGCTGACGCGCGCGCATACACACACACACACACACACACACAGACGCATACACATACACACACACACACACACACACACACACACACACACACAGGGCCTTGAAGGCCCCTGATTCCAGTTAAGTACAGACACATACACATACTAAGTCTTTTCAACAAGAACATTTCTAAAGTTTCTAATTTAAGTTCTTAATCATTTCTAGTTTCTGATTTCAGTTGGTGATGTCATGCTGGACGGCGTTATCATCACAACATGCTTACTGATGGATCACCATAGCAATAGTGGTGCAACAAAGAAGGCTTTAACAGCCTCGGCAAAGGAGTAAAAAGAGCACAATTTTATAGGCTGGGCCTTAATTTATAGAGGACACACTGCCTAGTCCATGATCAAGGAGAGTCATCCTGCAGAAATAATAGTTATATCATTATGGATGTCCAGCTGAGTCATTATGGGATGTTACATATGCTATATGCTGACTCCTCAGTATCTGTGCTTCAGGTCTTGTTGTCCAGGGTGGCAAACTGATTTAGTCAAGTCATTAAGATTAGTTCAACTGAAAATCGCTCAATTTATTCAATTAGGGCTCATCTGATCTACATCTCCCTTGGCCTTTGAATGACTGCTTAGACAAGCATTCAGAATTTTACATTTTAGAGAGAGAAAAAGAGAGAGAGAGAGATCTGAATGGTGTGAAAGAAGCCCCAAAAAGAAAGGAGAACATGGAGCAAAAGACAGTCTTTGTGAGGGAAAACAACACAAAGAGTTGGTAACCAGGTAACCAGGTAAACCAGGTAAGGTCAACTTATGAAATGTGTAAAAATGACATTGTTTTTAGAATAATTTCTAAGTAATTTCTATCAAATCAGAAAAAAATATATACAAATATTTCTGTAAATTGCATCTGACCTCTTCACACACAAAGCCAGCCTAACTAACACCTCGGACAGAGTCAGCGAATAGATCCCTGTATTGTTTGCAAATATTCAGTTTACCAACATTCAAAAAAGTGCTGTTGGCAGTTACCAGTTAACCTCCAGACGCTACAGAGCCAATACAAAACAGACTGCTTTCAGGAGTGTCTGTACTTAATACATCTGTACATAACTATCTCTATAGCACATCTGTATATTGCCCTTATATTGAATCTATATAGCACATCTGTATATTACCCTTACTATCTCTTCACCTTACATGTATATTGCTCTTCTACCTATTCATTATTACTACTCTTATCTGTATATAATTTGCTCTTTAACTGTACATACTGCATACTGTATATACTGCACTTGCTGCTCTTTGCACTTCTGATTAGATGCCAAACTGCATTTCGTTACCTGTATTTATACATGTGTAATGACAATAAAGTTGAATCTAATCTAATCTAATGTCTTATCAACAAATTAAGTGGTAGGTTTTGTAATTAAATTAATAAAATAATTGATAAATTATTTTATTGGAACAACTGTCTGTCTCCAGTATGACGTTGGTTCAAAAGGGGCCTACAGATGTGAGATAGAAAAGTAGAGAGAGGGAGTCAGTGAAAGAGTGATAGAGTAACATGAAGAGGAATGATGGAGAGATAGATAGAGCTAGTACAAAAGAGAGAGAGAAGGAGTGGAGAAGAAAAAGATGAAGAGAAGGAATATGTATTGCCTATTATGTCTGCCTGATGGATCACCACGGCAACTATGACACAACAAAGAAGGCGTTCATAGCAATCCTCAGCAATGGGACACCACACACACACACACATACACACACACACCGACATGACCTCAGCAAAGATCGTGTTTATCAGACACAGACATGGGCACACACCTACACACACAAACAGACACACACACAACATCAGTAGGGATGTGTTCATCAAATACGGCATAGACTTGCACACATATACTCTCAGCACAGAAAAACAAGCAGAACAGATCCTCAAAACACCTCTCACACACACACAACCACACACACACACACAGAGTCCCATCCATTTTATGGAACACTCCCTGCTTATTATGTGACACACATATCTGTGGGCACACACACACACACACACACACACACACACAAACACACACACACACACACACACACACACACACACACACACACACACACACACCCAAGCACTCTTGGTCCTTACTAAGATGAATGTGTATGTCAGGGGTTCTATTAAGGAGGCTGTCTGATGCCTGTGCCTGGCTGTCAGAGTGTTTATTTGGTGAACTCTAAATATTAGTGTCAGGCGGATGAATCTGAACACACACACACACACACACACACACACACACACACATGAACACACACACACACACACAAACACACAAACACACACACGAACACACACAAACACACACACACACACACACACACACACACACACACACACACACACACACACACACACACACACAGAGAGCTCTAAATATTTGTGTCAGATGGAAAAACTTGAAAACACACACACATGCACACATGCATGCACACACACACCCACCCACCCACACATTTTTAGAGGCTGAGATAGATGAACCTGCATTTAGAACCATGTGTTTAAACACACACACACACAATGTACAAGGATGCAAATCTATATTCCTCAAAGTTATATCTCACCATGATGTGTCTAAACACTTACACACTCACACACACACACATGCACACACACATACACACACGCGCGCACACACACACACACACACACACACACACACACACACACACACACACACACACACACACACACACACACACACAGTCACACACAGGTACATGTCCTGTACACATACATATACAAACAGTACACACAAACACACACACACATACATAAACCCTCACAGACACGCACAGTCACACGCATATACATGTACTGTACACACACATGCATACAGTACACACACACACTGGTCAGATGGAAGGACAATTAGGCCCTTTGACAACAAACTTACAGTGGGTTTGGCGAATGTGGAGGGAAAACTGTACTGCAAAGATCCCCATGCCTCCTGATTGGTATGGTGTATGAGTGTGTGTGTGTGTGTGTGTGTGTGTGTGTGTGTGGGCAAAGATCCCCATGTCTCTTGATTGGTATGGTGTATGAGTGTGTGTGTGTGTGTGTGTGTGTGTGTGTCTGGGCAAAGATCCCCATGTCTCCTGATTGGTATGGTGTATGAGAGTGTGTGTGTGTGTGTGTGTGGGCAAAGATCCCCATGTCTCCTGATTGGTATGGTGTATGAGAGTGTGTGTGTGTTTGTGTGGGCAAAGATCCCCATGTCTCCTGATTGGTACGGTGTATAAGTGTGTGTGTGTGTGTGTGTGTGGGCAAAGATCCCCATGTCTCCTGATTGGTATGGTGTATGAGTGTGTGTGTGTGTGTGTGTGAGTGTGTGTGTCTCCTCATTGGGTGACGGATCTGTGAATCTGTGGGACTGTTCAATTAATTCCAAAGGCCTTGGGAACCTCACACACGGCATCTTTCATAGTCAAACACATGAGCGCACACACACACACACACACACACACACACACATACTCATTGCCATAACACTAAAAGTGGGTCACGACTGGATCACCCAGCAGGTCAGTGAACCCAGACCGAAGTTCAGCTCAACTACTGACTGACTACCATATAATGTAAAGTGGGATAATACTCTGGAACTATTATGAACCTTAGCTAAAACCCTTGGCAAATTATAGTCTATCATGGTTACTACTGATTGTAATTTTCCTGCATGACCCCTGGTAGTTGGGCTAGTCCCTTGAGTCGTGGATCTCCCCAAGGTTTCTTCCTAGACTAACCAAATATAAGCGAGTTTTTCCTTGCCCCCGTTGCTCTTGGGTGCTCCTTCTGTGAAGCGCCACGAGACAATATTATTGTAAAAGGCGCTGTATAAATAAAACTGAATTGAACTGAATTGAATGAAACTAAAATGCAGCTTAGTTACAGTAACAAAAAATCAAGCCTGTGCCACAGGTAACTTACTCCCCAGAGCTAACCGAAACAGCACAGAAAATCAGTGAGGAGAATGCACAAGGAAGCACCTAGGACTTAAGGGGATGTGGACTAACTGCATAAAGAGGAATTCTGCTCTTGTATCCCCTCCAACTTTATGGCATGTCAGTGGAGAGGGCTGACAGCTGTAGTTTGTTTGGCAAAGGGAGGGTTTTAATTAAACTAAACGCAAGAGCGCTTAGTGTCACAAGTTGGTACAAATATGATTTATGATGCATGTTCTTTCTTTCTCAGAATAAATTTGCAGGGTTGTATTTTGTCTCATTACACACACACACACACACACACACACACACACACATGCACACAGACAGACACACACAGAGACACAGAAACACACACATTCCAGATCAGGGATATTCCAATTAACTTTTCACCCTCTTCCCAGTCCCATTCCATGTCATACACACTTTTGTACTCAGGAAAAGGCAAGTATAGTACACACACAGACACACGCACACACACAGAGAAAGAGACAGGTGCGTGCACACACACACATACACCCATCCACAGACACAGGCTGCTTATTGTTGAATGAAGAGTATTTCCAGGTGAATG
>PYXC01002022.1:122500-147500 GCA_015244755.2 Tenualosa ilisha
CCGCGCCTCAAAGAGGATGCTGGGCAAAGCGGCTAGCGCTTGCGCTTGTTAGTGGACTTGGTCAGTTGTGTGAGGTCCCCACATCACGGCGTCTCGGAAGCCGTACACGTACAGTCAGTGTCTGTGTGTGTGTGTGTGTGTGTGTGTGTGTGTTGTGTGTGTGTGTGTGTGTGTGTGTGTGTGTGTGTGCGTGTATGTGGAGGGTAAAGTTGGCGGCCGTGTGTAACGTGAGCGCCCGCTTGTCCGGACCACCTGCTCCGGGAGCCGTGCTTTGCTTACCCAGAAGAGTAAATTGAGAGCGTAGAGCAGGCAGCGCAAGCACTTTACCGAATCCTCACGAGCCATTCTGAGAGCACCAACTGTTGGTCAAGACTCCTCATTTTAACTCTCGCCACCATAGCAACATAATCCACTACGTGGGAAAAAATGAAGATTTTATTCAAAGGAAAATAGAAGAAAACTGGAGATCGAAAAGTATGAAATCTATCCGCGAAATCTGATTACACATACCATTTATTTACACTACCGTATGAATATATTTCCCGAGAGGATGTCTCCTTTAGGCATGTTATATCCGTGGGAAGTTTTTGAGAGCATTCGCAACAGGTGGTTTCTTACTTTGTCGACCTTCGGGACGATGGAGTGCGCGGATGAGCGCTCGGCGGTGCTGACACATTCGAATCAATCATCACTCACTTAGGCAATTGCAGAAAACAGCATCCAGAAGTGAAATTCCCGTAACCTCCGTGTTCTGTTTTATGCATAACGGTTGGCTACTGCCACAACCAAAGCTTCAAAGTAGACTCCTATCAGTAGGGTGGATCATGTAACTGTCCAAACAAAACTTTGTCCACGGGAAGAAATCCAAACATCTCGCGCACGGCAGCGGCAAATTCAGATGCGTAAATCACATAAAAAAGACAACGCGGACATCTCATTCAAAAAAGTTCCGCCTCTCAGTCGTACTCATACCCTGACGTCCAGCGATACTTCTGCCCATTCCCATGTAGGTTAATAGCTTGTGTTGCAAACGCCGAGAGAAGTTTGAGAGGCTGTCACACTGAACTTCTGCATGTAAGGAGTTTCGGTAACTTAACGCGTTGCCTGCTCCGTGTCATGCGGGCCGGACGATGCCTCAGGGTCCTAAAGGCGAGCGTAACTAATTATATGGGCAATACTGCAATACGGCTGGAGGGGAAGCGCTTTCCGATGGAGGGCAGGAATGTAGATATCCGCCTCCAGGAGATAGCATGCACCGGTTCAAGAGGTCAAAAAAGAGAAGGGGTGTGCGTCAGAGGGGCCCGAGGCTGGTTTGTCTGGTGTTCTGACTCGGCAAAATCCAAACTGTTTTGACTGACTGATTCTTATCGTTGTTATCAGTTTACCATGTTCTGGTAATGCTGTCAGTCCTGGTTTTACTAGCATCTAAGTGAGGAGTTGCCCCCGTCAATACTTTGGTAGGACTATGCAAATTATTATATTTGTAGGTTGACGCTTTTGTAGCAGGCATCTTTGCATCCCGGAAAAAAAACCCATAGCGGAAAAAAGTGTTTCAGAATAGCTTTTTATACTGCCACTGTAGAGGACCTACATTCGGGCGAGTTTTTGGTTAACTTCTGCATGTTAATGGTGGTTAATCATTTCTTGTGCAAATGTAGCAGTCACTGCAGACCGTCCAGTTTTAGCTATGGCCCAATATTTAGTTAACATAGTCTAAATGTTATGACACATGAATATGACTCAGATGTGATGCATATATTGAAAAAGCACACACACACGCACACATACACAGCACAGCACACCAAGATTCGCATTTCAAGGTTGCATAACAATTTACAACAGTTTTAATGACAATGATTTGCCTCTGTGTGTGTGCGTGTGTGTGTGTGTGTGTGTGTGTGTGAAGGCGGGTCAGCTAATGGGAGCAGAGTAAGGGGTAGAGACAGTGGGTTGTGGTTAGGGGCAGTAACCTAGCCAAAGCAAATTGAAATGGTGCCAGTGAATAGGAAAGGCCTACATTTAGGCTAGGCTGTGTCTATTGAAAAAGCCGTTTTATTTACATTTCGTAGTTTGCATAATGGTTAACAGTATAAGGACATCTTAATTTGATAACTATCATTAGTGCAATAATAAATAATCATTGTGAATTGATTGGTAGTGTTAATAGTTCAAGCGAATTGAACGCTTGTAACTTATGCGCTCATGTTACCTTAGAACTACAAGTTCCATGGGGCATGACTAAACATGAATGAGCTTCTGCGCAGCCGTCGTCCAATCCAAACTCACGCCGTCTACGTCACTGACCTCAGAAAAACATTTTTTCCTTCGGCATTCAGTGACTGACGGCGCCATATTGAAGATCACTATTCTTTTCGTATAACGTTCAAAATCGCCAATCTGCCAAAATGCTGTATTTAGAGGACTACCTCGAAAGTAAGTATGCTTGTTTTTACACGCACTGACGCCGTCGTCGGTGCAATTCTTGCTCTAGATGGGCTTCATTAACGTGAGCTCGTGCCCAGGCTACTTGCTAGCCGTGCTAGCCAGTGATTTGGCTTTTTTCTTCTCTCTGGCAGTGATCGAGCAGCTTCCCATGGATCTCCGCGACAGGTTTACGGAAATGAGAGAGATGGACCTCCAAGTACAGAGTAGGCATCGCTACAACGTGACTACATCCAAACACTATCACTCACCGGTGCCTTTAGTGGAAAAATGTCTGACGTTGCAACTGTTATGAAAACATTTAATAACTTTGCCTGGTCAATAATTATCCTCATGAATCACTAAAAGAAGGTTGCGACGTTAACTTGGGCTGCCGTTCTAAAATCATTGGTAGTGATCGCAAGCTATTCACTGAACTCATGCTAAACTTTCAGAAGTGTGTATTTGGTCATGCACGCTGCTACATTTCAAATTTAATCTCGTTATATTTTTCTTTGTAATTTCAGCATCGCCAGTGAACACATTTAATAAAGATGAAGAGCTTTATTCAGTATAACGGACTTTGCTGGTAGCTAATTAGGCTAACGTTACCGGCATCTCTTTGTCTCCAGCGGGTCTTTAATCAGACACCCTCAGCTAGTATGTTTACAGTTGGACTGTAGCGTTAAAGCAATACTTTTTTGCTATATAAATTGTGCCATAACTACCTAAAAGACACCCAAAACATTGCAAACATTATCCAGAGCCTTACTGACAAGTGCTTGAAGATACCAATTAGTGCTTGATGTTAATACAGTCAGCAACGTCGTGCTGTAAAGGTTTTCTTTTTATTTTGTAGTGGTCCTTGTATTTTGTTAGTGGTAGTGGTACTTTCTACCAATTTCTCAAGTGCATATCCTGGATGGCTGGTGGGAATAAAACTTTTGAATAAACCTTGATGAGACAATATGCCATCCAAATTAATTTGGAGGTGGCACCAAAGCTAATTGTTTTGATAAAAGAATGCCTCAAATAATGTCAGTCATATAGTGTTGCTTTAACTTCACTTATGATCCACATATATTATTACTACTGTAGCATAGAGGCAGTATAACTACTCTCTGTATGAAAACACAGCGGATCCGATGTTGGATATGAATCCTATGGATTTTGTCTAATTGACAGATTATCTTAACATTCAGATTATTTGAAATAGTCAGAGGGAGTAGTCTCTGTCTCTCTTTCTCTCACACACACACACATATATATATAAAATAATGTAATGAATTTATCCCAACATGATTAAAAATTGCTTTAGCTATGGCTGGTCCATGTAAGCGTTGTTTTTAGCTAACTTTGTTTTGTTTCTCTCTGTCAGACGCTATGGACCAGTTGGAGCAGCGTGTCAATGAGTTCTTCATTAACGCAAAAAAGAATAAACCAGAGTGGAGAGAGGAGCAGATGGAGGTCATCAAAAAGGTAAGCAGCCAATCACCAGTAGGTGGTTGGTCATCAAAAAATGTAAACAGCCAATCACCAGTAGGTGGTAGAGCATCAAAAAAATTTAACCAGCCAATCACCGGGTGTACAGTACAGTTGCCAGTGTGAGTGACATTTCCTAAAATGGGTTGTTCAGGAAATTTTGGTGGGTCAAAGTAATTAAGGTGCTTTAACTGTTGTATTATGGAATGTTCCTGAATAGAAATTATTTCAGACATAAGGCGACTGGTACAAGCAGAGACAGTTGACATAAAATCTTTGATACAAGCAAAGATCTACATCATAGATGTGTTTGGTGGAGGTTATAGATTGTGCTTTAAATTAAACTTCATATTTGAAAAGGTTGTATGGTATAGTATCATATCAAATCACCATTAATCTTTGGCTAACACAGGAAAGATGTAAAAGTTCTGAAGCACCTTTACAGGTACAATGTAGGCATTGTTACTTTATAAACAGTGAACAAACATTTTATAAACAGTATCTCTATAGTGTCCAAGCATGTGTTTGACACGTTTACACACACACACACACACTTAAACATATAGTTTACTGCTGAAATGAGCAACCCAGACAGTGTTGTATGTGTACGTTTTTTGATGAGGCTGAATGTGTGCCTGTTGACTATTGATTTCAGGACTATTACAAGGCCCTGGAGGATGCAGATGAGAAAGTTCAGCTGGCAAATCAGATTTATGACCTGGTGAGTTGTGCTGAAGACATATGAATGAAGACAGAAGTTTATAAAATTGTTCAATTCATATCCATCCATCCATCTATCCATCTATCTATCTCTAGCACAACCTATTGTGTTGCATGAGATTTCCTGACAACTGGAAATGCACCATCAATCATACTTTGGTGTGGGCATATCACATCATCCCCTATGGATGTGTATTGTTCTGTTGGGACCAAATCTCCACAAAGTGAAAACACACTCTGAATCAAAGTCTATAATTATTAAGAATATTATATGGTTGTTGTTGTTGTCATGTAATCAGCAACAACACAGGCATTTTCATGATGATAATTTTATTGATGATCATTAAAATGTCATTTGAATTTCTCGTTTCTTCCTTGCTCTGTAATGGGTGCAGTTGATATTCCCACTACGCTGCTTTGGCGGGAAGCTGTTGATGCAGTTTCAGGGTTAACCATTAGATGGCAGTGAAACACTGTGTAATGAATTGATCTGGCTCTGAGAGGTGTTTCTACTGAAAATGATCCTGACAAAACTGTTATGTCCTCTGCTGGACTTAGTAATTGAGTGAGGAATTGGACAGCAATGCAACTATGCAAGTAGTATGCATATAGTATAGTACATAGTATAGTATGCATAGTTTGTCATATGGGATGTTCTTTTGGGCTCAAATGAAATATGGTCTATATTACATATAGAGTGGGTGGGGTGAGTGTGTTCTGTGTATATATATGGGTGTGTGTGTGTCTGTTCAGAGCAGTGCATTGCCAGTGTTAGATGTGGTGATGGTGGTATGGGATGTGTGTGTCCAGGTGGATCGGCATCTGCGTAAGCTGGACCAGGAGCTGGCCAAGTTTAAGATGGAGCTGGAGGCAGATAACGCTGGAATCACAGAGATCCTGGAACGACGTGAGTCACATCTCCTTGTTGCTCCCCAACCCTGGCTGCCCTCTTTTCTAGAACCCTCTTAGTGAGACCCACCTTGGGTGTTTGTGTAGATGGCCAATCCTGTGTGGGTTTACTTGGCTCAGACTTTAAAAACTACTTTGAGTGCGAGTTGAAGACGTTGAGAACGGTGAAGAAGGAACCGTACTCACTTAGCTTGTTCTCATGTTTTCTAGTATGTTTATTGCTCCGTGCTCTAGGCTACAAACGAGCGATGACGTATATTATACTATATATATATATAGTATATCTGGTTTTTGTAAGGTCACAGAACTCCAGTCCGACTGTGTTTGAGCGACCCAATGCTGGGTTGAATTAGACTTGACTCTGGCATTTAAGCTGACTTTCTTTTGTCTTTAGGCATGCAGCTGATGCAGTGCAAATGTTGTGATGTAGCAGTTTAGAAAATCACTCACATTTGAGATGTTTTGAGTCCATTTTCTCCTCGACTTGATGATGTAAAGCATATGCCCATATTAGCAGGGCCCAGTTGCTATAGTGGCAGAGTGTTGTAACCATGACTGCACATTTGTTGCCAGGATCCCTGGAGATGGACAGCCCCTCCCAGCCTGTCAATAACCACCACGTCCACTCACACGCCACCGTGGAGAGTAAGCACCGCCTCCTCATCTTCCTTGCTTTTTGTCATTGAATGCCCCACCTGTTTGAACCAGTTTCTACACTTCAGACACACACACACACACACACACGCACACACACACACAGGGACACCATGGAAGCCTTGAACTTTAATTGCATTTACATTTGCATCGATGCGTTTAGCAGACACTTTTATCTAAAGCAACTTATAAACGAGGCTCAACAATCCAGTGGCATAGAGGAACTCTTAGAAAGGAGACCACTAGTTAGCAAAAGGGGGCCAAGAGGGGGCTGTGTCAAAGGCTGAGAGTGCAGAGGTGAAGTTAAGTGCTAAAAGAGAGGAGGATAGAGAGATAGATAGATAGAGAGAGAGATACTTTACTTTACTTTATTTCATTTAAAGGAAATGAAGACGTCAGTTGTGTGGCACACATAATACAGCAGGGGGGTTATGAAGTACACTGCAAGCAGAGAGGGTAAAGCAGAGGGAGAGGCACAAGTGTTCACTTAGTTCCGTGTTCTATTTTGACAAGGGAGGGGTGGGATCCCCCGTTATGCTGACCAGAGTTCAGCCTTCATACGCTGATACAGAAGATGACAAGTTTATAATGGTTTATAAGGTCATATTCGCTTCTCAAGAATGAGATTGTGAAACTTTCAATGAGCTGACTGTGTGTGTGTGTGTGTGTGTGTGTGTGTGTGTGTGTGTGTGTGTGTGTGTGTGTGTGTGTGTGTGTGTGTGTGTGTGTGTTTGTGTTTGTGTTGGCCATCAGAGCGCAAGTACAGCACGCCGGCTCACCACACAACAGAACATGTGCCAGAGAAGAAATTCAAGTCTGAGGCCCTCCTGTCCACACTGACGTCAGACGCTTCCAAGGAGAACACTCCAGGTACACACACACGCGCACATACAGCATATGACCTCTCCATGGAGAGCACTCCTCCAGTCCTCATTACATTTCTTACACACACACACACACACACATACACTTTTTCTGTCTCACGCGTTACATAACAATCCTTTACACAAATATATAGCACAGTTACACACACAATCACATAAACATGCACACATCCCTTCTCTCTCACTCCTGTGTGCACACAAAACAAACTCACTACACACAACATGCCCATACTCACCATACACTAATACGTAAGTTGTTTCTTTTTCACGTTCTCTCTCTCTCTCTCTCACACACACACACACACACACACACACACATTGAGATGCAAGCCCTGTATTTTAAAGTATCCTGTCACATTTATCCCACACACACGTTTTCTCAGCATCTCTTTAGTCTCCTCCCTTCTCCTTTCTCCTTTGCTCCAGGTTGCCGTGCCAACAGCGTCTCCTCATCGTCGGCCAACAGTGTGTACAACGTCAACTCATCTCAGCCGCTCAGCTCCTACAACCTCACCTCGCTCCCAGCAGGCCCTGGGGCAGGCGCCGGAGCCATCACCATGGCAGCCGCGCAGGCCGTGCAGGCCACTGCACAGGTGTGTGTGTGTGTGTGTTTGTGTGTGTGTGTGTGTGTGTGTGTGTTTGTGTACAACCTCAACCCACTCCCAGCAGGCCCCTGGGGTTGGTGGCAGAGCCATCACCATGCAGGTGTATGTGCACGTGCACGCGTGTGTGCATGCACATTTGTGTACAGATGTGTTTGAGGGAACGGACCCCTGTTTGGTCAAGGCTTTTAGAAGGTTTCATGGTTTAGTTTTGTTTTTTTTTTATGTTTGAATTAGTATATGTGCGTGTGTGTGTGTGTGTGTGTCCATCCAGATGAAGGAGGGTAGGCGGACGTCCAGTCTGAAGGCGAGCTACGAGGCCATCAAGAACAACGACTTCCAGCTGGGCCGGGACTTCACTGTTGGCCGCGGCGACGCCTACTCCAGCTCCGCCCTGGCCTCCACGCTCACACAGAACCTCACGCCTAGCAACAGCTCAGAGTCACGCGGCAGCGGCCGCAAGACCAAGTAAGCACACACACACACACACACACACACACACACACACACACACACACACACACTACAAGCAGCAGCTCCAAGTCTCACGACAGTGCCCGCGATACCAAAAATGTCAAATTTCATGGTCTGTATGGGGATTTTTACACTGACACTGCAACAATGTGGCACCAGTAAGCACCATTAGGGCCTTCTGAAATCCCCTCCTATTTTTAATTTTCAGTGAAAGTATGCACACCAGTGCCTCTTAAATGTTTCGATGCTGTTTCCATGAACAGTTGCAGGAATCCATGTTGATGTTTTGAACATTGTTTAAATAGATCATGCTACTTCTAGTCTACCAGCAGCAACAGGGAGCGGCTTCACTTTCTCTCATGCAGATGGCACACTTACTCACTTGTTGAGTTGGCTGTGCACCACTGCACCTAACTGAATGCGTCTAGTATAGCAAGTATTTCCTGATCGTACATTGACAAACGCTGTCTTATGAGGGGGGAGGCTAGGTTATGTATGGCCAGGTATTTAATCTCACATGGTGAACGCATGTGATGGTTTCAGGCCAAAGCACAGCAATTTGGCCAGGTTTTGGCAATCAGTGGCAACTTGTTGTATAGGGTTTTTAGTCTGGAAATATGGATAAGGTTGTTTTAAAAACTTAAATTAAATGTCAGCATGCAAAAAATAGGAAATGGGAATATTTATAGGAAAATTCCGGTCTTATGTCTGGATTTCGTGATTCCGTCGGCGTTAGGGCCTGACACCATGCTGCGCTGTGCTCCACTTGCTTGCTATGCTGGTCACAACCAAGGGAAAATCACCAAATTGAACAAGTGTTTGTCAGATAATGATCTCATACATATCAAAAGTACACAGCAGGCCATTGAATTGGCAGCCAATTGCTGTTTTCACAACACTCCACACACACACACACACACACACACACACACACACACACACACACACACACACACGTGTATGCTCCCCTGACTAAAATAGGTCATTGACATATTGGATATAAAGGACATCAGTCACTTTTATTCAACATTGATTTGTACACAGAGCAAGGGATATATTAAGCTGAAATATCAGATTAATAACTCCTGAGTGTGTGTGACCAAACGACCAAAGTAAATGAGGACATGGTAGTGATAACTGTGTAAATAGATAGTGTATGTCCAGCAGAGTTAAACATTATATCTTTGATCTCTAATAGTGCACACACACCAAGCAGACTGACTGACAGCTGCCGCTGCTGTTGTTTCTGTTGCTGACTCAACATGTTTAGTTGATCATATACGAGCTGGCAAAGGTGTGCCGATATTGTCCGAGCTATTAATGCCGCAGAAATGTGGGAAAAAGAGGGCCTACAGCAATGTGACCGGCTTCTTTAGCTCCAGTCAAGGGAGTCTACTACTTCAGGTCCACTGTCATTGATCAACTAACTTCACAGGTTATGAGCATCAGGATGTGCAAGAATGGCAAGCATTGTGCTACAGTGCTATCTTATAGAGGGTGCCATGGGATTGACAGTAATATATTATTGGGAGTACTATGGGATTGACAGTAGGGTTGTGCGATATCTCGTCCTCCACGATATACTGTGGAAAAAAAAGATTTACGATGAAAATTTGTCTTGCGATGATGAAAATGGGACAATCAACAGCTCCTATGGTAAATGCGCTGTGGAGAGTTTACTTGATGACGTATGCACGTGTGACGCGTCGCAGCTCGTGGTGTGTAGTGTCATAGGTTAATTAGAAGAGCAAACATGGCAGAAGGTGGAGATGCGGAGATAACTTTGGAGGAAGAACTAGTCACTAAACATGGTGCGACGTCTGTTGTGTGGAACTGGTTCGGCTACAGAATGTCTGACGTGGCTCAAAAGACTGTTATTTGCCGTGTGTGCAAGAAATCAGTGCCAACGAAAGACGGCAACACAACTAATTTGTTCCACCACCTCAGGCACAAGCACACGGTCGAATACGACGAATGCCAGAAGATGCGTGAAACGGCACAGGGTTCGAGCCATGTCACAGGGAAAACCCCTACTCAAACAAAGAGTTCATCAGACATTTTCAGTGACTTTATTTGTACTTAACCTGGTTGTATGCCAAGTTTCCAAGCCCCTCAATTTGATGTGACATGGTTAAGGAATGTTGGGGATCTTTTTGCACTATTGTTCCACTATGTGGACAACCACAGTAAATACTATATTTGTTACATTTCAAAAGTGTGGTTGGAATCATTATGTGCAATATTTATTCAATGTTATGAGCTTATCGGACTATGATTGTGTTTTAGAGCTTTCTATGTTTATAAGGGTCTGCAGACTAACTATGCCGTGGGTATTCGACCAAAAACAGGTGTTTAAACTGGAGTATACTTTTTATCGTCAGTTATCAAATATCGAGATAAAAAGCAGAAAATATCGTGATAACTGTTTAAGTCCATATCGCACAACCCTAATTGACAGTAATGTATTATGGGGAGTACTCTGGGATTGACAGTGCTATGTTATTGGGGGTGCTATGAGATTGACAGTAATATGTTATTGGGAGTACTATGGGATTGACAGTGCTATGTTATTGGGGGTGCTATGAGATTGACAGTAATATATTATGGGAGTGCCATGGGATTGACAGTAATATATTATGGGGAGTACTATGGGATTGACAGTGCTATGTAATTGGAGGTGCTATGAATTGGCAGTAATATATTATGCAGTCATGTATTTAGATGAGGGCAACTATCACCACTTTGTCTCCAGTGGTGTGATTCTGCAGCTGGAGATGGGAGATGTAGTCAACTTGCAGATTCCTGCAGGCAAAAGACTCTATGATGATGCCAGTAACTTCAGCATTTTTCAGTGGCTTTCTTCTCTTTGCTCCATGTAGGGGACATGCTTTCAGCATGATGTTGGCAAATCATGAGTAAAGCATTGATGATTATGATCAAACGAACCGTTCACGCAAAGAGATGATTGTGCAGTATTTAAGCGTTAATTAAAAACATACTGTTGTGAAAGTATTAACAAAGTCGTAACTAACATAGTCAGACTTAATTTCCCCACTCCTTTCTGTTCTGACATTTCACTATAGAGACAGAGGAGCCGAGAAGATAGAGAAGAATAAATATCAAATATGGCTTAAATAGGCGTCCTCTGGTCGTTAATTGTTAAGTCACCAATATTGATGAACTGTCCTTTAGCACTGTAGAACCAGTGTGCTTTCTGTTGCTCTTCTCGCACGCACGCATGCATGCACGCACACACACACACACACCTTATGTTCCCCTTCGAAAGTTAACAACATGTAAAAATGCATCAGGAGACAGCTGCATTTTTGACACCATTCCTGACCGCTACCATCAATCAGTGTGTGTGTGTGTGTGTGTGTGTGTGTGTGTGTGGTGTGTGTGTGTGTGTGTGTGTGTGTGGTGTGGTGTGTGTGTGGTGTGTGTGTGTGTGTGTGTGTGTGTGTGTGTGTGTATATATGTATATAAGACACTGTGTATGTGTGTAAGACACTGTATATGGGAGTGTCAGTGTTTGTGTGTATCTGGTGAGCAACAACGAAAGTGGTTGGTATGTCAGGGAGAGTGTGTGTGTGTGTGTGTGTTTTGTTCTAAATATCGGTGTCCAATTTCTCAACACTGTTCTCTCTCTCTCTCTCTCTCTCTCTCTCTCTCTCTCTCTCTCTCTCTCTCTCTCTCTCTCTCTCTCTCTCTCTATCTCCCTCTCCCTCCCTTCCTTCTTCTTCACAGAGGCAACAACAAGTCTTCCAACCACCAGTCGTCGTCCTCCTCCTCCTCTTCCTCCCTGTCGTCGTGCTCTTCGTCCTCGGCTCTGGCCCATGAGCTGGCCCAGCAGACCTCTGTGCTGCCCGAGGCCGACGCCAACAACCAAGTTGACTGGACATACGATCCCAACGAGCCCAGATACTGCATCTGCAACCAGGTCTGTGTCTGTGTGTCGGTGTCGATGTCGGTGTGCGTGTCTGTGTGCATGCATGCGTGCGTGCGTTCCCATGTTTGAACACGCTGTCACTGTATCTCCAGTTAAGTTAAACTGTGTAACAGGAATATCATCTCTGACTATTAGGCTTTACACAGTGATACCTGATGGTTGGTGCTGGGGGTTGGATAGTGCTGTTCTGTATGATTGACACACATGTCTGTGATTCTCCTGCACCCAGGTCATGGTAGTCAAAAGTGCTAAATTGTGGGCAACTGGACTTCATGCTCTAAAGCTTCGAGCTTCAAAAAGAAGACCAGTTGCCTACAACTAAGCACTTTTGACTATATGATTGATTCTACATTATGGGGTGTGCCATGGGATTAACAGTAATACATTATGGAGAGTGCTATGGGATTGAGAGTAATATATTATGGGATGTGGTATGGGATTGACAGTAATATGTTATAGAGGGTGCTATGGGATAAGCTAGTAAACGTTGTAGAACACTGCCACTAGGGTTCCGAGTGGTGTAGCTGATTTCTGAGTGAAACAGATGAATGAAGTCCTGTAGCAGTTTCAAGAGCACTGCTGTCATTCTCTGTTCTCACCACTAGAGGTCAGTCAAATCAAAGACAGAAGCAATGAATAAAAAAAGTATGAGAAAACAAATAGAGCGTGTGTGTGTGTGTGTGTGTGTGTGTGTGTGTGTGTGTGTGTGTGTGTGTGTGTGTGTGTGTGTGTGTGTGTGTGTGTGTGTGTGTGTGTGTGTGTGTGTGTGTGTGTGTGTGTGTGTGCGCGCGTTGTGTGCGCGTGCTTTCTGAAGGTCCTTAGTAAAGTGGACTCAAAGAGTGACCACTCTGAACTAAAGTTATGGTTAGAACAGACTCCATTTAAACAAACAATCCACGAAAGCTCTCATCTTTGTGTGTGCATGTTTTTTGTTTGTGTTTGTGTGTGTGCGTGCGTGTGTGTGCGTGTTTTTGTCTGATGTGGTCTTAATGTTTTTCAGGTGTCATATGGTGAAATGGTGGGATGCGATAACCCAGATGTAAGTACACATCTTAATGCACACTTTAACTCAAATAAGTATGCACTTATGTGCACTTAAAATCATTACAGTACTTTCATTTCAGAATGAAAGATTCTAGAAAACCTTAACTCATCTCTTCTCTTCCTTTTTTCTCTTTCCACCGTCTCTCTCTCTCTCTGTCTCCCTCCCTCTTTCCGCCCCCTCTCTCTCTCCCTCTCCCTTTCCCTCCTCCTCCCTCTCCCTCTCTGTCTGTAGTGTCCTATCGAGTGGTTCCACTATGGCTGTGTTGGGTTAACTGAAGCTCCCAAGGGCAAGTGGTATTGCCCTCAGTGCACGGCCGCTCTGAAGAGGAGGGGCAGCAGGCACAAATGAACACCCCCTCCCCCAGACACCCACCACCACCACCACTGATGCCCCTAAAAATGCCCCGGAGAGCCCCAACCACCCCGCTCCTCATGACCACCTGCCCCTACCACCCCCAAGTCCCAACCGGACTATCCATCTCAGGCCTGCAAAGGCTATTCTTGCTACGTCCTCACCCTGGATGCGTGCGTGTGCGTGTGTGCGTGTGCGTGTGTGTGTGTCAGAGAAAAGACCTCATCTCTATATCCGCAATGTGATTGTTTTCTAGTGTGTAAGACATAACATATCTGTGCGTGAGTGTGTGTTGGAGAGAGAGGTGGGTGGGGACAGGCACGCATGGTCACACACTCAGACATTCCTGGAGCTGCCACGTGTGATGGGGAGGGGTCACGACCTCTTACCTCTGAACAAGTCGCAGTGTGAAACACCTCCTCTAATTCAAGTTCACAGGGAAGAGGAGCGCTTGCTAAACAATACTGTTAACAACCTCTGCCCTATCACACACACACACACACACACACACACACACACCAAATAGAACAGACAGACACACACTAACTCACTCATAAAGGTAGCTTCTCATAAAGGCCTGAACAACACACACACACACAGAGAAAGCTGTTTACTGAGGAAAAAATTCTGAGCATCCTTTCTCAAAACACAAGCGCACGCACACAAACACACCCGTAATAACACTCACATACACCTTTCACCTGTAATTATAGTCACACAAACACACACACACACAGAGCCCTCTGCTCTGTCCAAGATAGAGATATGTCCATTGCTACCCTTACCAGAGCGCAGCTATCTGGCGCTGATCTGGCCTAGACCGAGCCCACACTCACACCGGAGCCGGCCGGGACTGGTATTGGAGTTGGATCTGATTGAGGGGGGAGGGAGTTTCAAGTAAATGGCTAAATCCCAATGTCTCCCCAGCCCTAAACTCTGAACCCTTAAGCACTTAACTGGTCAGACTTGGCTTCTTCATTGGCTGATTTGTGCAGTTGAGTATTTGAGGGCTTAGGGTGAAGGAGGAGATTTGGATTCAGCCAATGGGTTAGTGACTGACAAACCTGGCTAAGTGAACTCAGAGTAGGTAATAAATCTGCTAATAGAAGAGCCCAGTGGCAAAAGGAAGTAATTGTTTGGTCTCGTTTTTAGGAGGATTACCTCTGCTTGTTGTTTTGAATGAGTGCATTCACCCAGGGTTTGCCAGACTAGACTTGAAATATCTCCCTGATCAGACTGATGTTTGTAAACTTCAGAATGCCTGATCATGATGATTATGATGATGGTACCATCCGATATGTGGAAAAAGTGCTAAATGTTAATTGCTGACAGATTTTTTTTCTTTTTATATATATATAATTTAAAAGATGGTTGTGCTGGTTACTGGTATAAGTGATGTGTTTGTCAGATTTTTGTTTTGACCAATACTTCACCTTCACGGTGTAAGCTCTGTAAAACAAACAACAAAAAATTGTATAGAACAAAGTGATTATTGAGGTATGTGTGTTCTGTAGGTGTGTGTGAATGTGTGCGAGCACGTCATGGTGGACGTGCAGATGTAAGTGTTTGGATGTATATCTTCATTAGCCCGGTCTGCACTGAAATGGTAATTGATCGTTTCCAGAGTTGTGGAAAGAATGAGGGAAAAAAATCAATAAAACTTTTTTTGGTACTCTGTGTCGGTTTCATCCTCATTTTAACGCAAATACGGTAGACTGGTCGCTTCTGCCACAAACACATGAAAGTACTTAATGGAATATTCGAGACCAGTTTTTGGAAGATCTTGGGTTTATCGAGCTGGAAAATTAAATAATTCGCTACCCCGCTTCGTCAAAGTGTTAAATTGGAGATGTGACTCACTGGATTAGTGATATGCCCATTGATTCTTAATGGCTATCTGCCTTGGTGTACTAATCTGACATCCTAATCTGAAAAGTGAGCGAGTGCAAAAACCATCTGTTGGTTCGTTCAGTCCTGTCACGCACCGACGTGTAGCCGTCACTGTTCCCTGTGGTGGATTGTCCCGCAAATAGCTATGGGTGCTTCTGTTCTTTTGGCTCTTGGAACGGGAGCGCATAGTTCGACCCCCCGACCGAGGAGGCATGAGTGCGAATTTAGACTGCTCCGCGAGGCGCTTGGAATGTAAATAGGCTACATTTTCTGTCTAAAAAAAGGGTTCAGCAAAGTTCTTCGCCTTTTCTTTCCGTCCAGGTCCTTTTAAACTTAAATAAAGTAGCCTAGGAGCGATGAACGCCTCACCGATTAAGGAAGCAGTAGCTGTGTGAGTGTGCGTGTGTAATCCAGCGGTCCGCTCAGAGAGGAAGTCACTGTTTACTTTTTTCCCTGGGATTAACGTAAACCAGGTGGACCGTCAGATCTAACGGACCAGGCGCGCTCTGTATGTAGCCTACTAGCTTCTCCGTTTAGGAATGGCTGATGTCGCAGTAGGTAGGAGGTTGTTGTATTAATTGTGAAAAGTCAGATGTTTTTTCTTCTTTCAGCGCGGTTTCTAGAATAGACTAAAGTTTTTCTGACAGCGAACGAAGGAGGCGTAAGCAATGACGAGACTTCACCACAGTCATGCGGTTCCGCTACACGGAGTGTTTTTAATCAACCGAGGGCACTCGCTTCTTGAGGAGGGCAAAAGGAAAGTTTCCAAAAGCTAGGTTTCTGGAAGCCAGCGCTATGACGACCGGAGTTTCTCTGAGCTGATTGAAAAAGCTATCTCTCTCTTGAAAACTTTTCGCTTCTTGGATGTGCCCAATCTTCACGCTCCCTATGTTAGCTGAGGACAAACGATGGTGGCATTTTACATTTTGCCCACTTTTTCAGCTCGCTGTGAAATGCTTCAAGTCATTTAAACCTCCGCAGATTCCCTGAATAGCGTCTTTGCAGTTCATTTCTTGACACCGCAGGAGCGCAACAGTCTGGCGTCTTGTGTGAGTGGGATGCGGCTGCCAAGTAAACATCCCCAATGCTATGCCCTGTGTCTTCGGTCAAGAGACTCTTTATAGACGCGGGGATGCTCCTGCGACGGACCTGGACCCTCCGTCGCAGGTACTGCACGGCACCTTTGCTGGTCATTGGAATAGCGGTTTGTCTTCTTTACCAAATGCTTATGGTCGATCGGAGTAGGTACAAAACCGACGGCCCAGGTCCTCAAGACAGGAACCGTTCTGGGATGACTTTACTGGACCACAGACGTCTTCTGGGAGACCCTGAGAAGCTTTTGTCAGCACTTGATGCATTTCAGGATGACAAAGCCGTAAGTTGTTTATTATATTATGACCTATCATCTATGGCCTATGTTGATGAAGTCTGTGTTTGTTTGACATATTTGCACTAAAAGTTGAGAGATGTTTTCAGTCAGTGTGCTGCCTAATAATTTTCAAGTGCACAATAACTATATATTTCTTTGCACCATCCGGTGTAACAGTCTCGTGGGATTGTTCCATAATTAGGCTATCGTTTGTTCTAATGACATATAAAGGAAATGGCAATTTCCGTTAAGCTCAAAGCGCGCCCACGGATCGGAATGTAGATTTTAATTTAAAGAGTTCATTTAGAGTTTAGAATTGTGATCAATGCGAGATGAGTTTATGAGTTTAGTTTACAAATGAAATGTTTCTCCTCAGCTCAGAATAGATCTCTTTGCTCAGCCAGCAACCTGTTTGAAACAGAGAGAACATATTGTATATTTATGACGGCTGTCTTTGTGTGGATATTTCTGGAGAAGCAACTCAAGGCCACACGGCCATTGGTCGAGAGGCCACGTGTGTTTAACCGGTGAAGGAGGGGTTTTTCACCCACAGGCGCGCGTCGTCTAATCACAACATTGTCCCTCACGATTGACACCAGTAACAACAATGCATTGCGTGATTGTTGTGACAGGCACAAGCAGATCTATGCTATTTGCAATTTTGCGTTTTTTCGTGTTTGGTTGTATGATTAGATTCCCTTTGAGCAGGCCAAGACTGACGAGAAAAATGCCTGACAAAGTTGGTGTGGCTAGACGGGGAAGGGGATGCAGAGAAGACAAAGGCTGTAAAAAGAGGTTTTAACCTTCAGATGGAATCCACTGTGCTGTAGCGATAATCTCGCCATTAACCAATTTAGAGTGGGAAGTGTGTGTGAGGGTGTGACAGCTGTCAAGGATCAACTAGGAGTGTGTGTCCCTTGCTGTCACATTACTGCGTGGGTGCGTGTGCGTGTGTGTTTTGGGACATTGGGAGTCAGAGTGATTTAAGTGAGTCTGCACTGGATTTTGTTGCAGAAATATATAGGTAATAGGTGAATTTATAGGTGAAGAAATGAGTGTGTGTGTGTGTGAATGTGTGTGTGAGTGTGTGAATAAGAGCGAGTGAAGAGGAGAGAAAGTGAGAGTGAGTGTTTGTGTGGATGTCTGCCAACATGTGTGTGTGTGTGTGGCGCCTTAGGTCTCTCAGATAGACCTATCTGTCAGAGGGATTATTTATGTCTAGCAAGGCTCCATCTCTTCTTGGCTTCTGTCTCGAGTTCTCTTCTGCCTCTTTCTCACCATGTCCCTCTGCATGCCTTGATACCCATCACCATTAGGCCGAGCTTGCAGCTAGCACGCACACACACCCTTACCAAAGAGAACATGCAAATGAAGGCTGACTGTCAAATATCGGTCCGGCCTTGCAGCAACATACAGACCAAATCTAGTTAGCTTAGAGAAACTCATGTAGGCTAGTGCCCTACTTGATATGTTGGATAAAGTGTAAAGTACAAAGTGTTAAATAACAAATTATGGACTGGAAAATTTCCCCCATTGTCTTACTTTTCTGAAAGAGAAGTGACTTGTTTTTACAGGAGACTCTTCTTTGTTCTTTGTTCTTTGTAGCGGGTTTGTTACTCAGGGGGCTTGAGATCATGTCAAGGAAGGACAACTTGGAGAATGATCTTTGAGTATGATAGGTCAATAGTTCTTCCAGGGTGGACTTGCACTGATGTAGCACAAAACCATAATGTAGGGATCTACTTACGGTAATGCATGACCGTGACAGCATTATGACCCAGGCTTCTCTGTCTTAAAAACGAGAATGAGTTCTCTCTTGACCTCTAGAGAACAGTTCTAAGAGGACTTTAACCGTTCTAAGTTCTTGAGGCCTTTATGATCCATAATGGAATCACCATCACCAGTTGGTGACTTTAGTGATGAGATGGTCTAGGAATTACTTCACTGAAGCCATAGGCACTAGTGTCCATCTGTCTGTGTCTTTAAACAACCATCTTCATAGATGTCTGCTGTGTATGTGTGTGTGTGTGTGTGTGTGTGTGTAAGGCAGAAATCACACAAGTCATATGGTAAAAGCACAGTTTTTATAAGAAATGAGTGCATTAACAGAGAGCTAGAGAAGAGTAGAGAAAATGTCAATGTAGCAGTAACTGAGTGTGTGTGTGTGTGTGTGTGTGTGTGTGTGTGTGTGTGTGTGTGTGTGTGTGTCTGTGAGAGAGAGAGAGATTTGAGGGGTAGGCTACATTTCCTTATCAAATCTTGTCATACTCTTGTCTCTGGCATATTTGTTTTCTGACAGCAACAAATATTTGGGCAGTTTGGACAATGTTTATCACTCTCTGTGGATTACCATAATGAGCACATTAACTCCATTGTGAGTGTGTGTGTGTGTCTCCTTGGCTGCTTTCTCTGTGAGAAGTTGATGTTGGCATCTGAGAATCTGTTATCCTCCTCAGAGATGTGCATGTGTGTGTGTGTGTGTGTGTGTGTGTGCCTGTGTCTGCCTTTCTATCGGTTTGTCTGTCTGTGCTTGGCTCTATACCAGGTGACTGAAAATCACATTTTCCTCAGAGCTGTGTTTATGTGTGTGTGTGTGTGTGTGTGTGTGTGTGTGTGTGTGTGTGCATGCACGTTTCTGTTTTTGTGTTTGTCTGAGTGTATGTTGTTGGCTCCTTCTTGGATCACGCGACTAGAGCTAGTGGTGTGTGTGTGTGTGTGTGTGTGTGTGTGTGTATGTCTGTGTGTCTGTGTTTGCTTGCATACAGTAGCGCTAGGAAGCACATTCATAAGTAATGCACTGTATGTGCATCTGGTTAACTTTATGCTTGTCAGGTGTGTGTGTGTGTGTGAGAGAGAGAGAGAGAGCATCTGTGTCTTTGTGTGTGTGTGTGTGTGTGTGGTGTGTGTGTGTGTGTGTGTGTGTGTGTGTGTGTGTGTGTGCGTGTGTGTTTGTGACCATGCGTGTGTGTGTGTTAGCAAAGTTGGTGTGTGATTGTGTCATGGTAGCCTCTGGCCTCCTGTACTCTGAGCTCAGTTGGCACTGATGGCGTTGAGATTGGTCCAGTCCTCTTGACTTTATGGGTCTATTGATTCAGACTGGTCCCATTGGCACAGTAGTACTGTCACACCTGCCCTCTGACAGACTAACCTGCCAGGAACTCTCCTGGCACTGTCATCCATACTGCAAGAAGAAGAAGGTAAGAAAGAAAGAATGAAAAAGAAAAAGGAATGAAATGATGAGGAAGAGGAGAAAGAAGAGGTTAGACGTTAAAGCACATTTAAAGCACAAGTTGAATTCTGTGTCATAGTCTTCTGTGTCAATCACTGAAACCAGCTGTTCCTATGACATCACTAGACTGAGATGTAACAGAGGGGGAAACGCATTGGTGGATTTGTGGCGAAAAAGGCATCATTTTTCAGATTCTGTCAGAGCTTCCTTTGATTCTTGTGTTGAAGTAAAAACAGAGTTCTTCAGAATTAACAGAAGGAGGTTGAAAGTAAGCTATAAGCCACTCAAGCATGTCATCCCAAAATGGATTCCCTTTGCTATTGTAAAATCCTCATGTACCATGACCTCAAGTGGGTTACTGACTACTTTCAACCTTTACTATATATCTGGCATGGTTTCTTCAAATGTAGGTACAGCATTCATAAATTCATAAATTCATAAATACCCATTCTAAATATATATATATATATATAGAATATATTGAAATATATATATTGAAAAGAAATATATTGAATTGGGATCTGAATGGTTCCCAAGTAATGCATAAACACAGAA
Organism: Tenualosa ilisha; assembly: GCA_015244755.2. Classification (NCBI taxonomy): domain Eukaryota; kingdom Metazoa; phylum Chordata; class Actinopteri; order Clupeiformes; family Clupeidae; genus Tenualosa; species Tenualosa ilisha. The sequence continues at coordinate 143,035 of PYXC01002022.1, forward strand.
GAACACAAGAGTGGTTCTAAAATAGAGTGCTGTAGTGTTCCAAGTTCTGAGTGAAAGTGCTAGTGCTAGTTTCTTCTGTCCAGCCGCTTGCTTTTGCAGCTGATGGTGTTCAGCTCAACTCACCTGTTTCTGGTCTTGCATGTGGTAAGAAGGAGTCTGAGAGAAAGGGTCTGAATGGCCAATCCAGATGGCTGCTGACTGGGAAGCTCAGGAGAGGTGGACTCCCTGCTGGTTTTACTTGAATCCCGGTCAGTGGAAAAGTCAGTCAGTCAAGCCGCCATCTTGGTCTGATGACTTGCTGTGTCTTCTCTCTAAGTGATCAAAAGCTTTTCTGACGGGACACAATCAACCCTCCTCGGCCCAAGCAGTTTCTCTGTCTTTGCACTGATTGGCTAGATATTTGTATGTTTTTCTTTGTCAGTCAGTGACTGTTTCCCCTACCAGTGACGTGGGCCTAGTTTCCTGAAAGCATCACAAGTCTAAGTACATTGTCCCTCTTATGAACGTTCCTCTTATGAACATGTTATTTTCAGACCATTTCCTGAGAAACATTGTTAGAACAGCTTGATATAGAGTATGTGAGCTATAGTGTGAGCAAAATGCTAGGGGGCCTATTTAGGAAGTGCATAGATGATTAGCCATAGAGAGCACACACACTTTGTAAATACACATACGTATGTGCAAGGATCCGTCTTTATTGGGAAACTCAGCCCAGAATGGAAGACATTTTCACTATTTGAGAGACTCTCCGAGAGACTGATTTCTGCAGCGCTCATCAGATCATCATGCATGATGAGAGTGACCCTGGGAAAACTACACTGTGTGATCATGATGATGAGGATGGTAGTGGTGATGAAGATGACACCCAAGGGTTCCCACGACTGTTTGTTGTGGTTGAGTCTCTCCTCGCCAGATGTGTGGAACAGTGTCCGTCTGGAGGCAACCAGGAGGGGATTTCTCCTTAAGGGTGGGGTGAAATCATCATGGTGATTGGCCATGTGTGTGGAGAGCTTCATTTGAAATCTCTAAACAAACCCAAAGCCTTGTTACCAAGGAGTGCAAACACTGCTGAGTCAAATAAGAGCAGCAGTACCATATAAGGACTTTGACAAGTTTGGGGTATTTTTTTTATTAAACATTGATCTCTGGTCTGTCCTTTGTAATGAAACATATTTTTCTCTTGATCTGCTGTGGCTGTGTATTTTGGCTCAGTAACCTATGAGTGAAATGTAAAGTAAATGTGTGTAAAATATGGAAAGTGAAATGGGGATATGAAAGGAAGGGCTTGTTTTTCTGTATCGTACACTGGATTTTTTAACCCTCATGTTGTTTTCAGGGACAAATATTACCTACAAAAATGCTGGGTCTAAATAAAGTGTCTAAATAAACAGGCAGTGTGAAGAGAAGCCTTTTGATACATGAGGTGAGAGACAGACAGAGAGAGAGAGAAGGATTAGAGAGAGAGAGAGACAGAGAGATTAAAGAGACAGAGAGAGGGAGAAAAAGAGCGAGAGAGCCTCTTGCCCTGAATGGAGTGTATAATTTAATGCCCACAGACAACCATGACGCTTGGAGTTAAACTTGGTGCCCTGGGTCTGGGCACGGCCTGCCATGGCTGATACCAGGACGTGTGTGTATGTGAGTGTGCGTGCGTGTGTGTGTGTGTGTGTGTATGTGTTTCCTATGACTCCTCTGTGGTGGTGTCATCCCTGTGGTTTCCGTAAGGAGACCAGTGTCACCCACTGAGGCTTTATTTAGAGTGCAGTATGCTGTGCATCAGTGCTGCCATTTTTAAAGAGGCTAAGTATGTGTTTATGCACTGATGATCATTCATAAACACACGGTTTATGGCCTCCATATCTGGCCATCGTGGGCCTGGGGGATCCCAAAGAGGGGATGTGACCGGGGTTTGGCCTGGGTTTGGCCAAGGGTCATCCACCAGCTTGAATCATCGTGAGATTTTTGTTGATTTTGTTGATTTTAGTCACTGACCTCAAAACAATCTCTCAATCAAATGAGTGTAATAAAGTTTTTTTGTTTCTGATATTAAAATAAGTCTTTCATCTTCAGACAGTATGGGAGACATGATAAAAAAGGAGAGAAGAGACAGAGAGAGAGAGAGAGAGAGAGAGAGAGAGTGAGTGAGTGAAGCTGGTGTTGACTAGGGTTTGGTCCAAGGTCAGCTGCCTTCTTGGATGAGCATGTTTTGTTGATTGTAGACTACATTTGATGCTTACACTATTGAAGCAGCACATTCACTTTAGCACAGTTGTGAGAGAAAGGCAGAGAGCAGAATAGAGGGTGACAAAGACCAGCCAGCTGTTGTTTATATGAGATTCAGCCCAAACCTGGGACACGCCCACCACACTGACCCTTCTCCCGAGACAGAGGAATACAAAGGCTCACAGAGAGGGTGAATGAATGAATGAATGAATGAATGAATGCAACTACCACCAATCCACAGCAGGCTAATGCAGTTATAGTCATTGTGCTTCAGTATTCTTCACAGGGATGAGGAGTTTGTCAGAAGATCTGTAGGCCTATACACATAAAAGCCTAACCCTAGGATTGAGTCACACCGAGGTTTACTCAGGATTCAAGATAGTCTTTATTGCATCTCATATGCTAGTGTTAGAGAGTGAAATTCTTGTGGTTTTGCACCTCAAAAATAAATAATGGGAAAATCGTATGTTAAGTGTTCATGTTAAACTGTCTGTCTGTCTGTGTGTTTGTATGTGCGTGTGTGAGAGAGAGAGGAAGGGGGGATAGATAAATAAATAAATAAAAATACGCAGTAGGTTTGGATTGGATTGAATTATATACATCATCCATATTAATATGCAGTGTTTGGATTGGATTGAGTTCCATTACTCCCATTAGTTGTATTGATTGTATTATCCCATCGTGAGCCTTGGTTGGCGCACCTCTAGTTTCACAATCTCACTGTAAGTCCCAGATGTGTTCATTTCACCAACCTATTTTCCCATCAGCAGTGGCAGCTTTTTTGAATGAAGGTGAATTAGTCTGGTGGCCCTATGCCACACCATAGATTACTACCACTCGCGGTGAGCTATGCTATATGAGATCTCTTGCTGTTATGTGGTGGTAGCTTGGCGGTTAAGGAACCTGGCTAGCATGTCAGTAGCCTGAAAATTGTGGGTTCGAATCCTGGCTGCCACTGCTGTGCCCTTTAGCAAAGCACTTCACCCTAAGTTGCTCTTCCTAGGGGAGACTGGCCCAGAAATAATTGACAGTCAACAAATGTAATGCTTTGGATGAATGCGTCTGCTAAATGCATGAATGTAAATGTCATTTAGGTCTCCATACGTATATAATATAAGTGATCCATACGGGGTGTGTGTTGAGTGTTGATGGTCCATAAGCGCAGAGGAGTTGTGCAGGCCACCCATGAACTGGGCTATAAATAGTTTAGCATGCATCTCTCTCTTTCCACGCAAATCTGTTAGCAGTAGAGTGGAGCTGTGACATTAGAAAAAGTACTAACAAAAGCCGAGGCCATGGTTAGGTTTACATGACTTGAAAGCATGCATGGAGTGTGTGTGTGTGTGTGTGTGTGTGTGTGTGTGTGTGTGTGCTCTTCACTTGTTGAGTAGTTGATGGGCAGTAGCCCTGGTCTCTCAAATAGCTTTGATGAAGGACTATGCTGTGTGTGTGTTTTACTGTAGGGTAGGCCTTGGTTATGGTTAGTTTGAATGTAAGTATGTGTGTGTGTATCGTGACTAAGAACTCAGTCTGTACTCCTCCTGAGAGGGAAAGCGTGAGAGAGAGAGAGAAAGAGAGAGAGTGTGTGTGTGTGTGTGTGTGTGTGTCTTTTGGGGTATTTTTATCCAGGGCCTCTTGACAGGCAGCCATTCTGGCTGAACCCAATCCATGGAGCCACTGGTGACAGAACTCCCCATTTTGGGAGAGAGGAAAACTAGGAAGAGAGGGAAACAATGCAAAACCTCAAACCCTGTGTGTGGATGTGTGTGTGTGTGTGTGTGTGTGTGTGTGTGTGTTTGTATTTGTATGATAGACAAGGCAAAGGATATGATATGGAGGTAGAGAGAGAGAGATAGGAAGAGAAAGAGAGAGAGAGATAGGAAGAGAAAGAGAGAATCAAAGGTATGAAGTGGAATTTGAAGCGTGAGGTAATAATTAGAAGCACAAGAGGAGCTGCCTTAGAATGTGTGTGTGTGTGTGTGTGTGTGTAAAAGATCAGCGAGTGAGTTGCTTGTCACATTGTGTGTGTGTGATTGCGAGGAAGAGTGTAGTGAAAAGTGTGAAAAGAGGCATGAGACGACAAAATAAAACACACATCTTTAGAATTCTAGAGTGAAGGACTACGCAAGTAGGAGAGCTTGGAGAGAGGAGAGGAATGGCCAGAGATGGCACAGGAAAGAACAGACGGGGGGGGGCTGGTAAGCTTCAGAAAGGAGGGGAAGAGGGAAGAGGACTAAAAGAGG